>BSBK01013775.1:5000-12500 GCA_027943335.1 Chamaecyparis obtusa | reverse complement strand
GATGGTAAAGGGTTGGTATAGATTTGCAAGTTTTGGTTTGGAGGTGCCAAAGGTTTATTTCCTTGATCATTAACACTCTTAATAGATATAGTATTAGAATCAACAAGGTTCTAACTAATAGATTTCAAATGGAAACACTTTTCATTATCATGACCAGGTTGATGATGGTATTGAAAAAAATTATGTGATCAAAGGACTTGGGAAAAGGTTTATATGTGTCAATTGATTTAATCAGAGGAAGAGTTAAGACTTTATCATTAATCAACTTCAACATCACATTATACATAGGTTCAAAAAGTTGAGTAAAATTACGAGAAGGTCTAAAAATAGATGACAAAGGAGCCACGCCTTTGGACGTTGCTGTCACTTACTCATCAACATTGTTGGATGACTTAGTGATTTTGATAAAGTTCTTTGATTTCTAAAACTTGTTATAGGATGCGACATCACTCTTATCAACTAGAGCCATTGGAGTAGTACTCTCAAAATGACTCACTTGAAGTTGATAATTATGAAGCATTATACATAATTGAGTAAAAGAAGAAAATTAAATAAGAAGAATCTTATCTCTAATGTATTTTGTAAATTAGAAATGAAATACATTGCACATTAATTTTAGGTATAGGATAAGAAATATGAGCATGCAAATGCTTAAATCTACCATTGAAATCAATGATGTTATTTTTAACACTTTGTTTACAATGCATTAAATCAGTCATAGAAATATTAGGACTAATATTATTTTAAAATTTTTGGATGAAAGCATTAGAAATATTTTGAAAGGAGTCAATAGAATATGGGGGCAAATAAAAATACCATTGCAAGATTTTATCTCAAAAGGTTCTAGTAAAAAATTTAGCCATGAACCTATGGTCATGAGAGAAATCACTACACAAGGTTTGAAAGGTTTTGACATGGGTCAAAGGATCACCTTTACCATTATAAGTCTCTACGTGATGAATTTACATATATTGAGGAATAAAATCACATATGATATCCAAGGATAAAGGACTAGCAATGTCACAAATAGGAATGTTAAACTTGGATTGGGTCATGGAAGCAATTTGTTGTTGTAAGGAAGATACACTGTGATCCAAAATACTAATAGTAGAGTTGGTAGAAATAATGGTAAGGGATATGTGTGAAATATTTAGAGAATTATGAGAAATGGAATGAACTATGGAGAATAAAAAAGGAACACTATTGTAAGTGGCCATTAATGAAGGTAACGAAACACATGGAACACTTGAAGGAATAGAGGGAATAATAGGATTAGGAATTATAACATTTGTAGGGCTGATATTTTGAATAGAAGTAGTGATAATGGGTGGATCATAGGTAGCCACACTAGGAATGGAGGTAGAAATGGGCATGGAGGTATTGACATTAGTATAGTAGGTGGAATGAAACCTATCTCTTAAGAACAATCTCTAATAGGATTGGCATTATTATTAATGAGATGAGAGATACTACATAAGATGTTAACACCATGTTCATCATTATGAATTAGCTTTTTTAAACCTACTACAATGGATATGACCTCAAGATTAGAGTTTTCTTATCATGGACCATTGCTCAATTTTTTCAAAGTCAATGGAAATTTTATGAGCTTGCATAGGATGGAATCTTAAGGCCTTATATTCATCATGGGAATAATGGGAAGATTTTTTCTCAATAATACGATTAATGGCATTGGTAGGAATGTTGATCTCCTCAAGATTCATAGGGAAAGGAGAGGACTCTGGATCAAAGGAACCCATAAGTCTATGACTTCTCCTTACCGAAATACTATAAGTAGGACTCAAGGTAATAACATTCATACACAAGACAAGGAAAGAAAGGTAGATCTAATGAAATTACAATATTTAAAAGAGATATGAAATTCAACTAAAGGACATAACATTTTTTAATGAAAAATCACATCTAACCATAAAAATATAGAAAGATCTAATGTCAAGAATTCAGACTAGATCTAGATCTAACTACGAAAATGAAAAGTATGTAATGCATACAAAGTAGATCTAAACATTAAATTAGAATTTAAATTTTATGGGTGGGGTTCACCAAAAATGTGCATAACAAAAAGGGGGAAGTAATGTATAGATGGGTAAATCAATTCCCACTTTCATTAATTGCACATTTCAGAAGGAAGATGCCCCACTAGGTTCGAGATGAGACTCAAACGCTAAGTAGGAAAATGATCCTTCACTAAAATATATGATTGATGAAAGTGAAAATGATGTGATTGAGGTGATTAATAGACAAGTTATTGATAAAACTAAGAAAAATAGAACAATATGGACTAACAATGAGTAGAAAAGTACAAAAATGGAAACCAAAGCATAGATTTGACTTGTGGGTAAAATATAAGGTGAAGGGTGAAACTCATTATGTACTTGGGGACAGAATGCCAATGGCATTATGTACTTGGCAATTTTGACTAAATTTTTCTGGGTCATTCCGACTGTGTCTGATCTTTTTTATTCTCATCTAGTAGCACCCTAACCTATTCCTACACATAGAAAAATGGGGAAAAAGTTTGTCTAAAGTGATTTTCCTTGGTCAAATCCCTATTTAGGAATCAATCTTCAAAATGGGAAGAAATTTCATAAAGGAAAGTATGTAAATAGGTAAATTTTAGATTCACCTTGCATGAACCCTTATGGATGGATGTAAAAATCCCTCATACCCACAAAGATGCTTAAGATCCAAATATTTGACCTTGGAATCTGATGTAGAATCAATTGTTCTCTGACAAGTACATATATCTATGAATGCCACTCCTAGATATTGAATGTTGATATGCTTGAAAATCACTTGCAATGAAGGAGAGATAATAGGAATGTCAGATCTTCTTTCTTGATTGAGAATTCCTCTACTTGACCTTGATGGGAGAGAAATGTGCTTAAATTAGAGAATAATTCATTTTACTTTAATGATCTTGAATAATTGGAGACTTGGGGATCTTGATCTTGGATTCTTGCCTTCAAATGTTGAATCCATTTTCTCAATTGCTCTTGATTGCTTGAAAATATTGTTAGCTTGATTATAAGTCCTTGAGTATGGTTATGATAAACAAAGTAAGGAAAGATAAGGTGTTTTTATACTTTACTCCATTTTGGGATTTAAAAATGATCTAGTCTGACCACAAAAACAAATATCCCACCAATACCCTGATATCAAGCTCTGGGCCAAATTTGAGCCCCAATTGCCTAGGAAAGAATGTCATTGGTGTTTTGTACCTTAGAAAATGGGCCAAATTTGAGCCCCAATTGCCTAGGAAAGAATGTCATTGGTGTTTTGTACCTTAGAAAATGGGTCATAATTTGGAGGGGATATCGGGATAGGTGAAGAAAACTAGAGGAATAAAGGATGGGTTGCTAAGATCATGCATAATGGGCTGCTAAGATCATGCATAATGGGCATTCATACTTCAAAATCACCAAAATGGGGTCTAATAGGTCCTAATAAAGCATCCAATCATGGGTGGTAACTTTTTAGGATGATACATTAGTAAGAAATAGTAACAAAAGTTTAAGGTTACAATTCTCAAAACCTCAATCATGTATATTTGGTAGGAGATCTCTAAGACAACGACTTCCTATTAAACATTTAGAACTAAATAAAAAAGGGAACAAAACCAAACATAACAAAAAAGAGACACAAAGTTCTTGTCTTCAAAATAATGCAATGGGTTTTAAAAAGGAGAGAAGATTCCCTAATAGAGAAGGTGAACCTAGTGAAAAATTATTTAAGGATTTTATCAATAATGAAGATTTCCCTTCACAATCACAAAAAGGCATTCAAAGACATTATAAGGAACAAATGAGTCTAACTCATGCAAATAGGGCTTGTAATGAGAGAGTGTGTAGAAGCTAATGGGAAGAGTATTAGCATAACTCCAGCAGATGGATAGAGAGGATGTATTAAATAACAAATACAAGATTTACTTGCCAAAATAATAAGTTAAAACTAATTAAGAATGATGGAATGGCCCAAGAAGCATTAAATATTATACCTGGATTGGATATAACAAATACCCATAATGAACTAAAAAATGATGATACAAATGATACTCCTGTACATCAGCAACCACAAGTACACAATACTCAGGGAACTGATCAAGATAAAAGAATGCTTGCTCACATAGATATTCCAAGGAGGATAATGAAGTGCCACATTGACATAGGAGCATTGTATATGCATCTGCATGATTGATAGATGGGAATAACCAGGGGTTAAATAGACCTTACTACAACCCCCAATATACTAGATATAATCAAAACACCATTCAAAATGGATATCCATAGTAGTATCCAAACCCCCTTCATAACCCATATCATCAATTTCAAAAAGGATGTCAATATCGACCATACCAATATGATCCTCATGGCCAACCAATACCCCTTATACACTACCAACCACACCATCCACATATGCCCCCTCATTATTATTTGTATAATGGTGTAGATCAAAACCACACACATTATCAACAAGGTCAAAGGCAACACTACCAACCACATCAAAGACAAAATATCTTTACAAGAGGCCCCATGAATGTGGATAGATACAAACAATTAGAGTTTACAGGAATTTCACGATACCCTCATGACATAACCAATGAACCAAGGAATGTTGTCCCTAAGTTCACTAGAAATAATGTCATGATAAGAGAAAGTCACATCAAAGCATTTTAAAATGTAGTGGACAATTTTGGGGTTGAACACGAAGACATATTTATGAAATTATTCATGCAATCTCTCACAAAAGATGCAAGTGACCAATATAAGAGTTTTTTAGATGCTTCAATTAGTTCTTGGCATGAATCTAGGAGGATATTTCTTGAACAATATGAAGATTGTACAGACCAAATTTTTTTCCTACATGAACTCACAAGTATTCAGGAAGGATCAAATGAATCAGTGACAAGTTTCAATATAAAATTTACTAAACTACTTAATAGGATTCCTCCACACCTTAAGCCTATTGACCTAATAATTTTAGTGTTTTGTATTAATTTGTTTGATCCTAAGATAAGATATGAGTTAAGAAACATAAACCCTCCTAGTTTACTGCATGCCTTTAAAGCAGCTTAGAACATTGATAACAATAGATGTGCTTCTAGAAAATTAGGAAGAAGGGATGATATAAAACTATTTCAAAATCCTAGAACACAAAACATACAGTCTAAAGAAGAAGAAACGATTGACAAGTTAATGGGTGCACTAAAATACTTGTCACAAAGAGTTGGTAGACCTGAAAGACCTCCATTCCATATAAATGATAGACCAAGGTTGCATGACATGCCTTACAACACTAATTGGAAAGATGGAAAACCAAAAGAACAAAACCAAAGGGAAAATATCAATAGAAATCCACCTAACCCACTCAAGAAACATGGAAATCACATAGTGAAAGAAAATCCATGGTGTATATTTTGTAACCTGCCTCATTCTCCATTACAATGTGTTGTAGCACAAAATTTGTAGGATGAAAGAACAAAATATGAAGGATGCAATCAAGACCAGATAATAAATATGCTATCAATGAATTCTTTTGGTACTAGTGATTATTATGATTCTTCAGAGGATGGATGTGAATATGACATCAATTCCCAAAGGGATCAATAATACTACACACAAGAAGTATTTTTAGATTATGAGTAAGATTAAAAAAATGACAAATTATATCTTGGATGAAGTTAAGTTAAAGAGGCCTACAAAAGTAGAAATAAAATCCCTTACTATTACAATGGTATCATAGGATATAAGAAATTATGGCCTTAGGAATAGAATAGTAAACCCAAACCAAGGTAAGCCCACAAGCATCTTTGTGAAGGGAAATAGTTATAAATAGAAGGAATGTACAACTACAAATAGTAAATAATACAATGCAGCAAATATACAACTAAGGTCTGATATTGCCAAACCAAACAAACCTTCAAGACATGAAATGCTTGACAAGGTCAAGTTGGTTAAACCTCTACATCCAAATACAACCCCAACATTTGATATTACTAATGTACTATCACAAAGGAAAGTTTATGTACCACTACTAGAAATAATGAAATTTTTAGAATATAGAGACAATTCTATATCACTTCTCTTAGGTGTCTCCATGAACCAAAGCCCAAGCCATAAGTGTTAAGGAAAGTGAAACATGAAATATGAATGGAGGATTCCTGGAAGTATATTTGGGAACAACATTAATTAAAAAACCATCCTAAATTGACCCATTTTGCATGACCTTGTTAATAAAGAACAAAATGGTAAAAAATTGTATGATAGACTTTGGAGCATCAATCACCATAATGCCTTTTGAGGTTATGAAAGAACTTGATTGTAGGTAGACAATAATAATGGGAATTTTTATGCCATGCATAATAATTTTTTCCCAGTGGTTGGAATCATGAAGGATGTAGAGATTAAAATTGTTGCATATCTTGAGGCTACATACAAGAAAGACTTCATTGTGGTTGATGTTGCCTCCAATTATGGGATGTTCCTTTCTAGACAATGGACAAGATTGGTAGGAGATAATGTTTAAATAGACCTATCATATGAAACTATATGAATTAATGGAAAGGAATTCAAGGTTGACAGAGAACCTAGATCATCATACATTATTGAAGACATAGATCCAAATTAGATGACATGCTTTTGTGATACTGATTTGGGGAGTTTTTCAATCTAACTTACAAAACCATAATTAAAAACATAGATTTTATTAGTATACATGCTCAACAAAACCAAGATGATGTATGGAAAATATTCTTTGATGGAGCCTACAACGAAGAGGGTAATCTACTAGAGAAACATTCAATTATTCCTTTTTTCTACCATTTGAGTGCATGACTAATGTAGTTGAGTATGAGGCCTTTTTATTGGGTTTGAATTTATCTATAAAACATGGAATTAAGATTATATGTGCATTCAAAGACATATAATTGATAGTTTCACAAGTAAGATATAAATATTCCTCAAAGAATAAGAGAATTAAATAATACAAAAATGCAATATGAAATACCCTTGAACTATTTGATGCTTTCTCAATAGATAGGGTTGACAGATCAAAATATATAATGACAAACTTTCTAGAACATGTTTTCCCAAATAAAAATGATATAACATTTAATGGTATCTCTAAGGTTGAAATAAAAACCAAGCCATTTTTTCTTGATAATATATGCAATTGGAAAGCCTTCAAAGATGATTTTGACTTATTAAAATTTCTAGAGTTGTGTTGATAAATATGAGTCCTAGGAAATAGATTTTAATGCTTATGTTTAAAAGATAAAAGGCAAGGATATTGTATTTGGGAAGGAACTAGTGAAACTAAATCAAATAAAGTCCCAAGAGGCCTAGTGGCTTTGGAAAGAAATTTTAACATAGATAATAAAATTGACATGAAGCCAGCACCAACAAAAAATGAGGATGTAGAAGATGTCCACTTGGGAATAGAGAATTATCCTAAAAAAGTGTATATTGGAAATAAACTTTC
>BSBK01013774.1:0-50711 GCA_027943335.1 Chamaecyparis obtusa | reverse complement strand
GGCTTTGTGATACATAGGTCAGCCCAAGAACAAAGAACATTCCCCAAGAATAGGAAACGTGTTAAATAAAATAGGGTAGGTCCTAAATCATAAGGAACTCATTCCATAAGCCATGAAAGGCCCAAAAAAATGAGATTTGGTTCCACACACAATCCAAGAACAAATATGTATGCGCCATTGAGCTTCACAAGCCTTAGATTTCCATCACAAGATCAAGATTCACCAACAGATCACAAATTGACAAGAACACACTACTAAAAGAGAATCAATCATAACTCAAGAAACAATGAACCAAATGAGCTATGAACCTAGGAACATGGTCCAAGATAGGTCCTAGATACAATATGATTGTCACATAAGCTAACTTGAACATATGATAAATCTCCAACTTGATCTCTTAGACTAGAAAATAGGAACAATACTGAACAAAAATATTTTTGGTTGATTCAAGATTTCTCTGAACCCAAGACACTCTTGCATTAGTAATAAAGAGATTTTCTCACTCTTCAACCTGAGAAGAATCAAAATGATCCAACTCATCCTAAGAAATCCAAGAAGGATCTTCAATTGGTTTGTCCTTCCACTTCACCAAATAATCCAAATAGTCCTTTCCCTTGGTACTCCTTCCAACTCTTCTATCCAAGTCATCTCAATCTCATCCATATGATTCTTCAGATACTCTTGTTTCACTTATGAATCATACTTAGGCTCATGATATTCATATGAATCAACAATATTGAATACATGTGATATATCCATATCCTCAAACATTTCCACTTCAACATCATTTTCAGAGTCAAACTTATTTAATAATCTACAAGGTCCAAATTTCATCATCTTCAACTTTCTATAAGTTTGAACTAGAGACCTTCCTTTCTCCAAAGGAGCCATAACTTCATCTCCTACTAAAAAATCATCATGTCTCCTAGTTCTATCAACCATCTCTATATACTTTAGATTACTACTCTCCAAATGAAACTTAACCTCCCCATGTAATGAATTCATAAGATATGTATGTCCTTATTCTTTATAAATCATTTTCCTTCATGACTACAATCCCTTAATTATGTAACTCCTTTAGGATTCATTCCAGTAACCATTTAAAATGGTGTCCTTTGACATCTTCCTATTTATCTAATTGTTATATGAAAAATCTTCCTATGAAAAAATCATATCCCAATTACTTGGTTCATCTCCAACCAAGCATCTTAGAAAATTACCCAAATTCGTATTGACAACCTCTATCTGCCCATTAATCTATGGGTGAAAAGTAGAACTAAACTTCAAATCAATCTTCAACTTCTTCCAAAGTGTCCTCCAAAAATAACCAACAAACAATCACTATCCCTATTTGAAACTATGCTCTTTAGTAATCCATGTAATATCACAATCTCCCTAAAGAATAAGTAAAAAAAAACACAACATTTGATGTCTTCTTACAAGGAATGAAATGTGACATCTTAGAAAATATTTCAACTACCACAAATCTATAGGCATTACCTCTTTGTGTCTTAGGAAACCCCCCCAAAATGCATACTAATATCTTCCCAAGGTCTAGTAGGTACAGTTAAAGGTCTATACAATCCAACATTTTGACTAACTCCCTTTGCAACTTAACAAACTCTATAGCTGTGAACAAATCTCCAAAAATCCTCATGAATTTATGGCCAAAAATACCTTTCACTCAGCAAATTCATTGTCTTATCAATTCTAAAATGTCCTGCAAATCCTCCACTATGCTTCTCCTTAATAATATTATCTCACATTGATCTTTTAGGTATGCACAAATGAACTCTTCTAAACAACATATCCTCCTGAATAAAAAAATGCAACCACTTACATTGGTAAACTAACACAGGTTCCTTACAATCCTTCCATGGTTCTACAAAATCAAGATCTATCTCATACAAAGTCTTCAATTCATCAAATCCTGACACTTACAATATAATCTATGTCATCAAATTCCTTCTTCTACTCAATGCATCAGTAACCTTATTTGACTATCCACTCCTATGTTTCAACACAAAAGTATCTCTACAAAAACTCAACCTACCTCATATGTCTTTGATTTAACTTACCTCAACTACTCAGATATTGCAATTCTTTATGACCAGTATATAAGAAAAATTCCTTCAACATCAAGTAATGTCTCCACTTCTTCAAAAATTGAACTATATCATAGAATTATTGGTCATAAAATAAATATATCTTCTTATCATCATTCAACTTGTCACTATAGAAAGAAATATGTCTACCATCTTCACTCAATACAGCTCCAATTGCATTCCCACTTGCATCATAATCAACTTGAAATACCTTAGGAAAATTAGGTAAAGCCAATACTAGTTGTTCGGTAAATTTCTACTTCAATAAGTCAAAACTCTTATCTGCTCCATGTGTCAATTTGAAATCCTTTCAATCCCCTCTCATAGGTTTTTTCATAGGTTTACAAACTGAACTAAAGTTCTTGATAATCTTTCAATAAAAACTAGTAAATCCATGAAAAGATCTAACTTCCCTAACACTCTCTGATGTAGGTCATTCCAAAATTTCTTTAACCTTTTCCACATCCATCTTCAATCATTTCAACGAGATAAAAAAAACCAAGATAAACTATCTCCTCCATGAAAGTACATTTCTTGATGTTAATCAACAATTTCTCTTCCTTGAATCTTTGCAATACTTGTCTCAGATGCAAAAAAATGTTCTTCTTTTCCCTTACTAAAAATTAGAATATCATCAAGGTACACAATTAAAAATTTACCTAAGAATCTCTTCAATATCCCATTCATTAGCCTCATGAAATTAATAGGTGCATTATTTAAAGAAAAAGGAATAACTAACCACTCACACAATCCCACATTCATCTTGAAAGAATTCTTCCATTCATCTCCTTCTTTGATTCTGATATAATGATATGCAATCTTCAAATCAATTTTGGTAAAGTACTTTTTTCCACTCAAACAATCCATTATATCATCCATCCTAGGTAAAATAAATATGTATTTCATGGTGTTCTTGTTAATAGCTCTGGAATCAATACAAATTCTCCACTCCCCATTCTTCTTAGGTTCCAATACTACAGGTACTGCACAAGGACTCAAAATTTCTCTTATCAAACCCTTCTATAATAATTTTGGTACTTTCCTATTCAACTCTTCATTTTCTACTAGTGTCATTCTATCTGGTTCTTTTTTCATTAAACTATCTCTTGGAATCATATCCATACAATTACTAATACTCCTAAAAGGTGGTAATCCATCAAGTACTTTGTATGAAATGATGTCCTTGAATTAAATCATAAAATTTCTTACCTATGGTGGTTATTCATCTGATCCATTGGCAATTCATGACACAAAACCCTATCCTTGTACTCTCCAATCTAAAAATTTGCATATACTTGTTCATTCACTAAGAGAGACTAACTATCATTCACCCAAGAAGTCTTATATGGTGCTACATGAGGTATATTTTCTAATTGCAACTTATCTACCATCTCCCTAGATATAATGGTATCTTGTGAACCAAAATCAATAATAATTTTACATACCTGACCTCTACATTTTCATGAATTTCTGAATAAACTCCTTCTTTTACTCATGTCTTTCTCCTGAGATGGATGAAAAAAGGTCCTTATTAACATCAAGTCTTCTCCCACTTTTCCATCACAATGAAAACTAGGAGGGTTCATAGTTCCTTATTCATCACCATGTGCTAGTTGAACCCTTCTTTCATTCTTCCTTTCACCTTTGCTTGATCGAAGCCCTTTCTTCTCTGCACACTTGAATATTGAGTGTTTGAATTCATTGTAATTGTAGCATCTACCTAAAAATGAATTGGAATCTCTATCAACACTTATAAATCTATCCCTTGAACCTCTAGAACCATCTCTCTAATCTACAGCTTGATCCTTACCCTTTCTTGAGTCTCCTTGGTTCTCATTGGTCAAGTCCTTGTGCCTCTTCCTCTATTAGTGTTTCCTCTACCTCCTCCTTGTATCTGTTTCTTGCTCATCAACTTCTCCTTAGCCCTGATTTCAAGATAAAAATAATCCTCCATGGTTTTAGGAACATTCAATCCAATTTCATCTTGAATATTTTACCTTATCCCATTGAGGTACCTTTCCACTTTTTCTTCCTCATCTTCATTATTCCCTGCCCTTATCCTAGAAGTTTGTGGAACACTTTAGTATAAGTCATCACATCTAAGTCTCTATGTTTCAAATTTTTCCTCTACCTATAAGTTTTCATTTCATAGTCATTAGGTATAAATTATCTCTTCATCATGGCCACCCTCCTACCCCAATAATTTATCTTCAATTTCCCCTTTGCAACTCTCCCCCCTTGCACAAAATCCCACCATGTCAACACTCATCCTTTCAACATAGTCTTGGAAAAATTCACCTTTTTATCCTTAACCGTGTATTCATATTCAAAGTAGTTATCTGGGTCATCTATCCACCCCAACACTTCTTCACTATCCATTCTTCCTCCATACATAGGTAATTAACTCCACACTATCCTTTGATCCACCTGCTTCGATAGCCCTAAGCATCCTCACTAGTCTTCTCTCATCAAGATCCACCTCTTCTTCACTTTCTTCATGAGGTTTATCACTCTCCCCCTCATTCCCTTCTCAATCATGCTTCTCACCCCTTCTTGGATTCCTCTTCAACACTACCAAACTTTCTTGGATTATTGCACTTTCTTCCCTCATTTGCCTATTTTCTTCCCTCACTTGTCTCAACTCCCTCTCCCTTCTATCCAAGACATATCTCATCTCTTGGACCTCTTTGACAACTTGATTATTTTTAGGAGGCATTCTTATAACCTTCAACCTTCACCTACACGGGATCTATTAAATGTTCTTTGATACCAATTTAAAGTAGAGGCTATGAGGTGGATACATGAAAGGATACATGGTCTATTTCACAGAGACTCCTTACCATCAATGGAATCACTATTTTAAGAGAATTTTGTACATCAAGAGACACTAAATGATTCCTTACAACACTTGGTAATAATATTGATCACCCCACAATGACCATTCCTTCACTAGACACCCTTAGGCCTACTAGCCCTTATTTGTTTCTTTTTGAATCATAACTGTCTTCCCAAAGGGAATTGGCACAAAGTAAAAAACATTTGTATACACCCATTAAGTATTTCAATAACATACTCAAAGGCCAACATAGCTTTTTTTTTAGCAGGTTGGTCAACTTTTGCTGATTTGACATTTTTAGGGGCTAATTAGGCCAAGTTTCTAGAGAATCTACTTGAATTTTGACCCCAACTTTTAAAATATCACCCCCAATAGTTTTTATTGCACTCTAAACCAACAAATCCAACACTTTTGTGCTCTCACCATTCATGAATTTAAACGTATTTTAAAATTTCTCCAAATTGTCATTATTTTTGGACTGTTTCACAGGAAGATCACATAAAAAATCAATGTTCCTCCAAGTTATTTGGAAAATAAAACATATTTCAATCATAATATGAATTCAAATGTAATAATGGTACATTCTCCACAATCTACTCCCTTGCGTAAATTCTATCAATATTTCACATTGAATATAATAGAGAACATCACATCGCATACTAGTAGTGTAGAACATATAACCTAGCCACCACAAGATTGTATACAAAAACTCAAAATAGAAGCTTATAAATTTCAATTTGAAATCAAAACATATGTTGGAAAATTAAATAGAAAGAAACATAAACAAGAATCATATTTAACAAATAAAAGAAAACTTGGTGGTTGGTTAATCTAAAGACATTTAAAAATTTCAAATCTTGCCCTTACAATTCTTCCAAATTTTATTAAAATTAAAAAATGCAACTATTGTGACAAAATTTTGCACCCATACTTGGGTTATGACCTCTAATAAACCTTGTGAAACATGGAAACAAACTCCAAGTGTAGGACTTGCACTTTGAGGTTGAATCTTCAGAGAAGGCCAAATTCCTTACAATCAAGATGCACCTAAACTACTACTTTTGAGGAAAAGGGAGAAGGATATGGGTAAGTGCACAAAGATGGGGGACCAAAAAGATGCCACTTTTCTTTTTGGCCCCCCATCATGCATAGTGTGCATGCACTAAAGGGTGTGCGCCTTATAGGGTGCACGCTCTTTGTAAAAACCCTTATAAAGCTTGTTGTACGGGTTTGAAAGCTCATTTTTCTTTCTCAAACCCGCATTTTAAGCTTAGAAGGGATTCTAAAGCACGCATGCCCTATTATTTTGTCTTTTGAAATGATTGTTTTTGTTCGACCACCCATCAAATGGCTCCATTGCATCATCAAGTTTGATCCAGAAGAAGAGGCAAGTGTTTTTATAGCCCATGCCTCCTATTTATTTTAAAATTTCAGTTTTGTTGCAATTTGTTTTGTTAAAATTTGTTTTTCTTTAAATTTGTTTTTCTTTAAATTTATTGTGTAATGAAGATTTTAAAATGTAGTTTTTTTAATTGCCAGGAAGAAATAATCTCCCTCAACCAAACTCTCCACCAAACCCTCCACCAACCCTTTGTCTCCTCATGAAGAACCAAATGAAGAACTGAATGAAGAAACAAATGAAGAAAATGAACCTCAATTGCCTCCTCCAATCAAGAAACCTCCTCCTAGAAACCAACAAAATTTGATGAACCAAATTGAAAGAGGGAAAAAAGAATTAGAATCTTTAATTAATAGGTTAAAAGATTCTAGTGGTACAAATCCTGGAAGGGAAAGACTTGCAAAATCATTGGAAACAATCTTGACCCACGTAAGCACGGTTAGTGGGAAAATTAATTTATGGTGAGATAAAAGAGAAGAATAAAAATAATATTATGCAAATAAATTATCTTATGCGGACATAAAAAATAAAAAAATCACAAAAGATGACATTTGCCAGCTATTTAAAAAGTCAGGGGATAGATACTATTAGAACTACAACAAGGAGGTTCCCAATTCATTGGTGCATAAATAAAGACATTAAAAAAAAAAATTGAGAGAGATGGTGGATGGTCTTTGATTCACCTCCTTGTAACAATCATGAGGTTCCTATATATTTCTTGAGGAAACTCTATTGTGAGTTTGTACTCAAGGAGGTGCCAAATTATTTTGACATTCCGGATTCTAGGGGTAGAGGAGGGGGTCATCATTTGATTGAGCAGGGGCACATCGTGACCCTAACGCACCTAGGGCTGCTATTGGCAAGCCACAGGTGGATCATTTTAGTATTCCTTCCATTGTGAAGGAACATGTAGAGGCAAACACACTAGGCACAATTAATGCTCTGACACAAACTCTCATTCAGTGTGCCACTCCTTTAGTTGAGGGTGACTATGGTCAATCCTTGAGGGGACATATATGTCGGTCATGTGGATGCTTGTGCACATTTGGTACTGGCGAGAGAGAGGAAGAGGATTCTAGATTGATGACTGATAACTTTCTAAATACAACATTTGGCATTAACACACAGGTAAATATTTCCAAGTTCATTAAATTGCTTTGATCATATTTCATTTATAAAAGAATAACTATTTAATTTAGTATCTATTGTTTATGATGAAAATTCAAGGCAAGAGTGTCAGTGGTGGTGGCGGTGGCAGTGGAAGTGGCAATGATCATAATGCCCCCTTTTACACATCGTCGTCAATTCCACAAGTATGTATCGAATAAAATATTTTAATTAACATATTTGATTATTATGTAATTATATGAATAATTGTAGCCTAACTTATTGTGCATGTGCATTAGATGTGCACTGGTGGACCATCGACGTTCACAATAGATAGCGAAGGGCATCGTGCAACTTTCCTTGAGGTATCTTTATTTGCATATTAATTTGATTTGCTTGATTATATTTAATTAATTAATGAATGAATGACTAAATTACTAGACAAATTATGACCAAAATCCAAAGGCATGATGATTACATTCTTTCACCTGGTTTTGTGACATCACCATTGAGTCCACAGGTATACATGTAATAATGCATTATAATTAACATGTCAGTAGTACATTCTTATATGAATGGTTGTCTTATAATTTTCCATGTACATGTGCACTAGTTGAATGTTGGAGCTTCGACTTCGACACCGCACACCAAAGGACACAGTGGAACCTTCACGGAGGTATCATTTACTCATTAGTAAGGTTGTAAAAAATATATGTAATCTTGATAACTGCATAATTTAGTTTTTTCGTTTCATTTTCAGCTTTTGACATCAGAGACTCCTCCTTCTATCCATGATACTTTGGATCATGGAGTAGTTGTAGCAATAGCTAGTTCTGAAGCACTGACTGAGGTATGAAAGAGATCACTTAACTTTAATTGTTATTTTAATAGTTCGTATTGAATTTTATAATGATATCCATGTATGTATTTTAGTTATTATTTTGATCATTGTTTTAGGGACTTATGACTCCAAATCGCCAGCATGCACCTTCGATGGATGAACATAGTGACTATTTGCTAATGATAAGCCAATATTCAATTTTATGTCATTGTATAATTCAATTTTGATGTTAGTTGTCTCTATCTTCTTTTTTTTTATCAGATCAAGCTACAGAAGAGTCTAGACAAGAGGAGGAGTGAGCGCACTTGGAAGACTATGGCATCCATTGCATCTCCATCGACGCGATGATCAAAGACAGCTCAAGATTTGCTTTCTTCCCCTAGTGGGAAAGGACTAGATTAGGAATATGGATTGTATGCCTATATGGCATTAGTGGACATATTTTTTGTATATTGTATCAGTGATATGTTGTACATCCATTTGGCTTTGAGGAAGCCAGTTTTACTGTATTGAATATATTCAATGTATGACATTATTGGACATATATATTTGACTTCATGTCCTATGAATATATATTTTTTATGTTTTAGGCTTGCAATTCATGTGTTTGGTGTATTGATGTATACTAATTTATGTTTATGTGGATGTCTTATGCTTTGTAAATTTCCCATGCCTTATAGTTATGCTTGTATGTTTATCGATGTATGTTTAACTTGCTGACTGTGCTACAAATGCCAATCATTGTCCTCAATAACAGTCAATTCCTTGACTGTAATAATAAAAAAAGTAATGAAATGAATGCATAAATGTATAAATCTAATATAAGGACTATTGGGATACCCTAATGTTGGAAAGAGTTCTTTTATTAATAAGATTACTATGGTAGATGTGGATGTGCAATCTTATGCTTTTACAAACTAACTTCTAATTGTCCCCTAACTGACTGATTTTTAATGACAAACACTAGAATACATATTTGCACTCATCCTACTGCTCACCCTAGAGTCATCGGTGTCATTCGAATGACTATGTGTGCCAAAAAAGGTTGTCAATAGCATTTATTTGACCATTCAAATTTGTTGGAACAAATGGTTCGATGCTACTACCGACAGTTGGAAAGATACGCAATGTTGGTCGTTTGAGCTGAGGAACACTGTGAATTGTGACATCGACTGAGAATGTGTTTCCAATTATAAATGAACTTGAATATCTGAAAACTGAGATAAGATTTTGTAGGCCCTGGCAACACAGTCCCATAGCACCTAATGGATCCATGCTACCTCACATGAGCTCCGAGATATGATCCCACAAAGATCACTAATTTCATGCTTAAGAGACCTTGAGGGACACTTCGGCCCAGAGTCGTCAGCAGGGTTCAAACTACTGTGCATGCCGAACAAGGTTACCCCTAGCATTTACTTGGTCATTCAGAGCCATTGGAATAGATGGTTTAGTGCTACGACCGATAGTTGGAAAGATATGCAATGTTGGCCATTTGAACTAAGGACCACTATGAGTTCTAACATCGACCGAGAATGTGTTTCCAAATATTAACGAACTTGAATCACTGAAAACCAAGAGAGGCTTTTGTAGGCCTTGGCAACATGGTCTTGTAGCACCTGATGGATCGATTCTACCTTGCATGAGCTCTGAGATATGACTCAACAAAGATCGCTGATTTCATGCTTAAGAGACCTTGAGGGACACTTTGGCCTAGAGTCGTCGGTGGGGTTTGAATGATTGTGCGTGCCAAAAAAGGTTGCCCCTAGTGTTTACCCGACCATTCAGAGCTGTTGGAACTAACAGTCCGATGCTATGACTGATGGTTTGAAAGATACGCAATGTGGGCCGTTTGAACTAAGGAACACTTTGAGTTCTCACATCAACCGAGAATGTGTTTCCAAATATAAACAAACTTGAATCTCTAAAAAATAAGATAGGCTTTTCTAGGGCCCAGCAACACGGTCTTGTAGCACCTAACAGATCGATTCTACCTCACACGAGCTCTAAGATATGACCCCACAAAGATCGCTGATTTCATGCATTTAAGACCTTGAGGGACACTTCGGCCCAGAGTCGTCGGTAGGGATCCAACGGCTATGCATAGAAAAGGAGGTTGCCACTAGGGTTTACCTAGCCATCTAGAGTTTTTGGAACTGATGGTTTGATGCTATGACTGACGGTTGGAAAGATACGCAAAGTTGGTCATTTGAGCTGAGGAACACTTTGAGTTTTGACATCGACCGAGAATGTGTTACCGATTTTAAACGAAGTTGAATCTCCAAAAATTGAGATAGGCTTTTGTAGGCCCTGACAACATGGTCTTGTAGCAATTGATAGATCAATTCTACCTCGTACAAGCTCTGAGATATGACTCTGCAAAGATCACTGATTTCATGCATATGGGACCTTAAGGGACACTTCAGCCCAGAGTCGTTGGCGAGGATCGAATGACTGTGCTTGGTGAATGAGGTTGCCACTAGGTTTTACCCGGCCATCCAAAGCTATTAGAACTGATGGTTTGATGCTATGACCTATAGTTAGAAATATATGTAACGTTGGTCGTTTGAACTAAGGAACACTTTAAGTTTTGACATCGACAGAGAATGTATTTCTGGTTTTAAATGAAGTTGAATCTCCAAAAACTGAGACAAGCTTTTGTAGGCTCCGACAACACGATCCCGTAGAAACTTACGAATTGATTCTACCTCACATGAGCTCTGAGATATGACCCCATAAATATTGTTGATTTCATGCATTTGGGACCTTGAGGGACACTTCAGCCCAAAGTCATCGGCGGGGATCGAATGACTATGCATGGTGAATGAGGTTGCCACTAGGTTTTACCCGGCCATCTGAAGCTGTTGGAACTGATGGTTCAATGCTACGACTGACAGTTGGAAAGATATCCAACATTGACCATTTGAACTGAGGAACACTTTGAGTTCTAACATCGATCGAGAATGTGTTGCCGATTTTAAACAAACTTGAATCTCCGAAAAATTGAGACGAGCTTTTGTAGGCCCTGGAAACATGGTCTTGTAGCAATTGATGGATCGATTCTACCTCACATGAGCTCCAAGATATGACCCCACAAAGATCATTGATTTCATGCATTTGGGACCTTTTGGGACACTTCGACCTAGAGTCATTGGTGGGGATCGAATGGTTGTGCATGGTGAGCGAGGTTGCCACTAAGATTTACCTAGCCATCTAGAGTTGTGGGAACTGATGGTTTGATCCTACGATCGACAATTGGAAAGATATGCAACATTGGCCATTTGAGCTAAGGAACACTACAATTTTTGACATCAACTAAGAATGTGTTGCCAATTTTAAACGAAGTCTAATCTCCAAAAATTGAGATAGGCTTTTTTAAGCCCTACCAACATGGTACCATAGAAATTGATAGATCAATTCTACCTCACATGAGCTCTGAGATATGACCCCGTAAAGATCACTGATTTCATGCATTTGGGACCTTGAGGGACACTTCGGTCTAGATTTTTCGGTGGGATCAAATGACTATGCATGGCAAACGCAGTTGCCACTAGGGTTTACTCGACTATTCAAAGCTGTTGGAACTAACGGTTCAATGCTACGACTGATGGTTGGAAAGATAGGCAATGTTGGTTGTTTGAACTGAGGAATACTTTGAGTTTTGATATCGATTGAGAATGTGTTTTTGATTTTAAATGAAGTTGAATCTCTAAAAATTGAGACAGGCTTTTGTAGGCCTTGACAACATGGTCCTGTAGCAACTGACAGATTAATTCTACCTCACATGAGCTTCAAGATATGACCCCACAAAAATTTCTGATTTCATGCATTTGGGACCTTGAGGGACACTTCAGCCTAGAGTCATCGGTGGGGATTAAACAACTGTGCGTGGCAAACAAGGTTGCCACTAGGTTTTACCCAGCCATCTAGAGCTATTGGAACTGATAGTTTGATGCTACGACCAATGGTTGGAAAGATATGCAATGTTGGTCATTTGAACTAAGGAACACTTTGAGTTCTGACATCGACCGAGAATGTGTTGCTGATTTTAAACAAAGTTGAATCTCTGAAAACTGAGATAGACTTTTGTAGGCCTTGGCAACATGGTCTCATAGAATCTAATGTATCGATTCTACCTCACACAAGCTTTGAGATATGACCCCACAAAGATCACTAATTTCATGCATTTGGGACTTTGAGGGACACTTCAGCCCAAAGTCATCAATGGGGATCGAATGACTATGTGTGGTGAATGAGGTTGCCAATAAAGTTTACCTGGCCATCCAGAGCTGTAGAAACTGACGGTTCGATGCTACGACTGATGGTTGGAAAGATATGCAACATTGGTCATTTGAACTGAGGAACACTTTGAGTTCTGACATCAACCGAGAATGTGTTGCTAATTTTAAACGAAGTTGAATCTCCAAAAACTGAGACCAAATTTTGTAGGCCCCGGCAACATGGTCTTGTAGCTACTAACGGATTGATTCTACCTCACATGAGCTTCAAGATATGACCCCACAAAGATCATTGATTTCATGCATTTGGAACGTTGAGGGACACTCCGGCCTAGAGTCATCGGCAGGGATCGAATGACTGTGCTTGGTGAATGAGATTTCCACTAGGGTTTATCTAGCCATCTAGAGCTATTGGAATTGACTGTTCGATGCTACAATCGACAGTTTGAAAGATACACAATGTTGACCGTTTGAACTAAGGAACACTTTGAGTTCTGACATCGACCAAGAATGTGTTGCTGATTTTAAACAAACTTGAATCTCCAAAAATTGAGATAGGCTTTTGTAGGCCCCAGCAACATGGTCCCATAGAAATTGATGGATTGATTCTACCTAACATGAGCTCTGAGATATGACCCCACAAATATTACTGATTTCATGCATTTGGGACCTTGAGGGACACTTCGGCCTAGAGTCATTGGTGAGGATTGAATGGTTGTGTATGGTGAACAAGGTTGCCAATAGGGTTTGCTCAGGCATCCAGAGCTGTGGGAACTGACGGTTCTATCCTATGACTGACAGTTGGAAAGATACGCAACGTTGGCCATTTGAGCTGAGGAACACTGTGATTTTTGACATCAATTGAGAATGTGTTGCCAATTTTAAACGAAGTCTAATCTCCAAAAACTGAGATAGGCTTTTGTAGACCCTGGTAACATAGTCTCGTAGCAACTGATAGATCAATTCTACCTCACAGGAGCTCTAAGATATGATCCCACAAAGATCATTGATTTCATGCATTTGGGACCTTGAGGGACACTTTGGCCTAGAGTCATTGGCGGGGATCAAAGGACTATGCATGGCGACCGAGGTTGCCACTAGGGTTTACCCGGCCATCTAGAGCTATTAGAACTAATAGTTCAATGCTACGACTGATGGTTGGAAAGATACACAACATTGGTCATTTGATTTGAGGAACATTTTGAGTTTTGACATCAACCGAGAATGTATTGTCGATTTTAAGCGAAGTTGAATCTTCAAAAACTGAGACTATATTTTGTAGGCCCCAAAAACATGGTCCTGTAGCAACTGACAAATTGATTCTACCTTGCATGAGCTCTAAGCTATGACCCCACAAAGATCTTTGATTTCATGCTTAAGGGACCTTGAGGGACACTTTGGCCCAGAGTCATCAGTGAAGATCGAAGACTGTGCATGGCAAACGAAGTTGCCACTAGGGTTTACCCAGCCATCTGGAGTTGTTGGAATTGACGGTTCGATGCTATGACCAATGGTTGGAAAGATACACAACATTGGCTATTTGAGCTGAGGAACACTTTGAGTTCTGACATCGACCAAGAATGTGTTGCCAATTTTAAACAAACTTGAATCTCCAAAAACTGAGACATGCTTTTGTAGGCCCCAACAACATAGTCCTGTAGCAACTGACAGATCCATGCTACCTCGCATGAGCTCTGAGATATGACCCCACAAAGATTGTTGATTTCATCCTTAAGGGACCTTGAAGGAAACTTCAACATGGAATCGACAGCGGTGATCGAATGACTTTGCATGGTGAACGAGGTTGCCACTAGCATTTACCTGGCCATTCGAAGCTGTTGGAACAAATGGTTCAATGCTACAACTGATGGTTGGAAAGATACACAACATTGGTCATTTGAGCTGAGGAACACTGCGAATTCTAACATTAACCAAGAATGTGTTGCCAATTTTAAAAGAACTTGAATCTCCAAAAATTGAGACAGGCTTTTGTAAACCATAGTAATTTTTAGTGGCTAATATTCGCCAATTGGCTAATTTTGGAAATTTGAGATTCCAAATTTGGCTAATAATTCAAGATTTAAGGTGACCTAAATCGCCACATTTTTACAAAATTTTGATTTAGATATATTTAAATCATAAAATAATTTATATTATAAAAAACTTGAAGTTGAAAATTTGCCACAATATTCGATACATGATTAGATTTGATTCACCAAAATTTTATAAATTAGTGTAGAATTATAAATTAATTCTCCAATAATATATCATGATTATTAGTTACTATAGGGATCTATCACCAACTTTTAGTTGCCATTACTGACTTAAAGTATAATCTAGTGACCCTCATTATATGAACTATGAGGTAAAAATATTACTATTTGGCTTGTAATGCTTATGGGAGATAAAATTTCTTTTGGATTGTTGATCTCAATATCAATCAATGGTCTTGAAGAAATTTTGCGCCTTATTAGTATTTAAAAATATCAAAACATTTGTCTCACACAATACAACGAGGTTATTAGATTATATTTTAAATGAATGGTAGCAAGTATTTATTACTGAGTCTATTCCTAAATCCCATCAAAGATTTCCACATTAAGCCTAATAATTTTCTATAAGAATTCTATTTTTTTAAATAGAAGTATTCACCATGGTGATTAATTAATTTCTTTTTATTGTTTGAGATTCACCAATATTTTTTACAAAAAAATTGTTATTCAAAAATAATCGCCAATAAGAATACTTTTTTTTTTCAAAAACTTTGAGAGATTCGTCAATAGAAATTATTTTTCTTTTCAAGAAAATGAAAGATTCGCCAAAATTTTATATGTTTTTTAAGAGGGGGGTTTCTTAAAGATTACTCTATTGTAGACCCTGACAACACGGTCCTGTAGCAATTGATGGATTTATTCTACCTCAAATGAGATCTGAGATATGACCCCGCAAAGATCACTGATTTCATGCTTAAGGGACCTTTAGGAACACTTCGGCCTAGAGTCATTAGCGGGATCAAATGACTGTGCATGGAAAACAAGGTTGCCACTAGGGTTTACCCGACCATTTAGAGCTGTTGGAACTGACGGTTTGATGCTACGACCGACAGTTGCAAAGATATACAACATTGGTCATTTGAACTAAGGAACACTGTGAGTTCTAACATTGACCAAGAATGTGTTGCCGATTTTAAACAAACTCAAATCTCCAAAAACTGAGATAGACTTATATAGGCCCTGACAACATGGTCTCGTAGCAACTAATGGATCCATTCTACCTTGCACGTGCTCTGAGATACGACCTCACAAAATCATCAGTGGCTATCGAACGGCTGTGCATGGTGAACAAGGTTGCCACTAGTGTTTACCCAGCCATCTAGAGCTATTGGAATAAACGGTTTGATGCTATGACGGATGGTTAGAAAGATACACAACATTGGCCATTTGAGCTAAGGAACACTACGAGTTCTGACATTGACCGAGAATGTGTTACTGATTTTAAATGAACTTGAATCTCCAAAAACTGAGATAGGCTTTTGTAGGCACTGACAACACGGTCCCGTAACAACTAAAAAATCCATGCTACCTCACACGAGCTCTGAGATATGACCCCACAAAGATTTCTGATTTCATGCTTAAGGGACCTTGAGGGACACTTCAGCATGGAATCATCGACGGTGATCAAACGACTATGCGTGGTGAACGAGGTTGCCACTAGTGTTTACCTAGCTATTTGGAGCTGTTGGAATAGACCGATCGATGCTATGACCGATGGTTGGAAAGATGGAAAAGGTGGCCATTCGGAGCTATTGTAAAATGAGGAGTGAGACTACCTTTCCAAAGGTGACAATGAACTTACATTTCAAGGATAATGCCCAAGTCTTGTAAATGCAAGGCCATTGACGAATAGGAATTTCTAATAGAAATATTTGTGGTGCTAGAATGAAGTGCATGACCAAATTCTTTGCCTGCTAACAAACCAATGTGGGAAATTAATGGGTCTATTTGTGGACCTCAAAGGAGTTGGTCACCTAAATGAGAACCTTGAGATGAAGTAGGAACTTCTCTACGAAAGATATCATTACCTTGAGAAGCTGAATTAAAACCTTGGACCATAGATGGTTTCCCTTTGTTATAAAATGAGGAGTGAGACTGCCCTGCCAAAGGTGGCAATGAATTTACATTTCAAGGATAATGCCCAAGTCTCATAAATGCAAGGCCATTGACGAATAGGCATTTTTAATAGAAATATTTGTGGTGCTAGAATGAAATGCATGACCAAATTATTTTCCTGCTAACGAACCAATTTGGGAAATTAATGGGTCTATTTGTGGACCTCAAAGGAGTTGGTCACCTAAATGAGAACCTTGAGATGAAGTAGGGACTTCTCTATGAAAGAGATCAGTACCTTGAGAAGCTCTCCAGTTGTCAACTGAATTAAAACCTTGGACCATAAATGGCTGCCCTTTGTTGTAAAATGAGGAGTGTGATTACCTTGCCAAAGGTGGCAATGAACTTACATTTCAAGGATAATGCCCAAGTCCCATAAATGCAAGGCCATTAACGAATAGGCATTTCTAATAGAAATATTTGTGGTGCTAGAATGAAGTGCATGACCAAATTCTTTGCCCGCTAACGAACCAATTTGGGAAATTAATGGGTCTATTTGTGGACCTCGAAGGATTTGGTCACCTAAATGAGAACCTTGAGATGAAGCAGGAACTTCTCTACAAAAGAGATTAGTACCTTGATAAGCTCTCCACTTGTCAACTAAATTAAAACCTTGGACCATAGATGGTTTCCCTTTATTGTAAAATGAGGAGTGAGACTACCTTGCCAAAGGTGGCAATGAACTTACATTTCAAGGATAATGCCCAAGTCGCGTAAATGCAAGGCCATTGATGAATAGGAATTTCTAATAGAAATATTTGTGGTGCTAGAATGAAGTGCATTTCCAAATTCTTTGCTTGCTAATGAGCCAATTTGAGGCTTCATTTCACATTTCTCTATGGATAATTCCACAACACTTGTTACTTCTCTATCTAAATTTTTTCTATCAATGTACATGTGCACTAAAGAGCTTATGTCACTACTTTAGCTACTAGCAGATGGTGAGTACTCATCATCATCATCTTACATAAGCTCACACACATATCTTACTTCTTTCCTTTGTTGCTTTCCCCTTCCTAGCTCTTCCTCCTTATCTGTAACTTCTATCATGGGTCCAAGAAGCTCTTCCCATTCTTTCCCATTAACTGTGGGCTTTATCTCTTCGTCCTAAGTAATTCATAACTAGATTTTCCATAGCCAATTTTCTTCTTGATTGTTGCAATATTTTCTCCTCAAATGAACTTTTTCTAATCAATTGATATACAATCACAGTTTTCTCTTGGCCAATCCTGTGGGCTCGCGATTGAGCCTATAGATCCACAAAAGGGTTGAAATCTAGATTTAGTGAAAGAGTAGTATTAGCAAGAAGTCATTCACTAACATCTCATATTTATCACAACTAAATTTGGATTCACTAGAAGCATTAGTTCTCAAAAAAAAAATAGTAAAACATACCATATATAATGAATGTGTTGACGCTCGACTGCATCATATAATAAGTTGAAATTAGATAATCATACAACACTTTGTAAAGTACAGTGTACATATCATATACAGCCACATCAAATGAGTTCAACATCAAGTAAGAATATTTTTTTTTCAAAGTCTTGTAATTTCTCTGTGGCTGGTAGCCAATTGCTTATTCACTTATTTTTTGCTTCCTCAATTGGTCAAAAGCTGTAGGATATTCTCTGGGAAACTTTTCATTTTTTCCTGTAGGATGCCATTGTATACAAATTTTGGAGAATCTCTGTTAAAGAGTAGGTAAGGATGGCTAAGCTGAGTGCAGCAGACAGGGAGAGGACTAAATTGAGAGAGTGGAGGTGGAGAGCAATGACGACGAAAATATTTCAACGCTTGTGGAAATATGGAAATTATAATCTTCCTCCCAAAGGAGATATTAATTTGAAGGGTGCATAAGGGTCATGAAATTGGTGCAAGGGTACAACAGTAGATGTTCTAGCCATTAGAGGGGGGTATTTTATGCATGAAACCATCATAGGATGGTCAAATGATGGTGAATCAACTTTGGTTCAGTTTCTATGGTGCTGGGAGATGAGACATTGGGTGAGCCCTAGTTTCTAGGGGGTTTTGGGTCTTAAAGAAGATGGTATGAAAGGAGAGAATGAAGTAAAGGATTATCCAAAGCTGAGAAAAGCAAAGAAAGTGATGTTCAAAAGGAAAAGAATAAGAAAAAGAAGAGGAAGAGAAGTGTAGGAAGTTACAAAAGGTTAATATACAAGGTGTTGAAACAAGTGCATCCCTCCAAGGGAATATCCAGTGCTGCCATGGATATCATGGAGAGCTTCACGATTGATATTTTTCATAAGATTACTTCTGAGGCCACTTCTTTGCTGAAATATAACAAGATTGTGACACTTTCCTATAGAGAAATTGAGATTACTGTCAAGTTTGTTCTGCCTAGAGAGCTAGCTAGGCATGCTGCTTCTGAAGGAAGTAAGGCTGTTACCAAGTTTCCTACTGCTTTGGGTTAGGTTTTGTTGGAATATTTTAGGTTTTTTGTATGTGGTGTTTATGGAAAGCTTGCTTAGAAGTTGGTTTTGGCTTGGGTTTATGTGTAGAAGTTAATGTTGAACTGGGATCTTAGTGTATGTAAAGAATATATGAATTATGCTATGTATGCTATGAAAAATCTCTAAACTATAAGATTTCTATTATAAAAAATTTTTTATTAATAATGAGAAATATTTTTACAACTCAGCTCAATAGGAGCACTAGAGGAAAGAGCTGAGCAAAGAAAACCTTCCGGTATTGCCCCAAAAAATAGAAGAGAAAGGTTGTCATTAAATGTTACAAACTTCCCATTATACATATGGGGTAATGCATGAGCAATTTACAATTCACCCAATTTATAGTGCTATATAAATTTGACATGTTACAATATTTTGTATCTCCATTTATTCCAACGAACCAATTGGGTCTGCCCTACCCTTGATTGTCTCAAGTATTGCCTCATGGTCTGACTCACAAACCTTCCAAAGAGTTTTATTTTGCAGTCTTCCCCCATATCTGATTAAGTGGACATTTGATGCAACAAAGAGGTTTGAATAATGAAGAATCTTTCTGTGTGTCTCCCAATCCTCGAACAACCACAACCTAGGGTTCTTCATAGCATACCGTCTAAGCCATGTACCAGTTACAACCATTGCTCCTATAGGGTATTCTAATTCTTCACCATCGATAACTGAGTGATCCAATTTATTTTTTGCCTCAACACAATGACACAAATAATAATTTGTCCCTTCTTCATTGTCTTTAGGTGCAATAATAGCAAAAACATGGCCTGTAATGATATAAACATAATGAGGACATTAGTTTACTAAATATTTATGATAAAGTACTAAATTTGAGATTATTTGTATGTGGAAAATACAGACCTAGTTGTACTAGATTAGATAAGAGATCAAAGTCAATGGATGATTCCATTTCTATCAGTTGTAGTGATTCATTGGGATGATAGGAGGCAAGTGGACTCAAAATACGTGTATACCATTCGTCAACCCATTCCTTTGACTCACACCCATCCCAATCTTCATCTACACATGATGAACAAAAGCATGCCATATGTTGTGTGTGGATACTCTATGAACCTGCATTACAACTTCTAAAAGAGTGTAGCTCACTCGATCCTATCAATGTACAATAATCCTCATATGGTGCAATGTTAGTTTCATCCATCAACCAAAAAAATATATGAACTGTAGAATCACCTTTATTACTTGGACCTATTGTAGTGTTACACCACTGAACAATACATCCCACATCTAACAATGTTTCTTTCTCTTTGTACTTTAATTCTTCACATGCTAAGGCTCTTTTAATACATGCACCTGCGCCATTGTGCTCTCCCTTTCCATGACCATCCTCTGTGAAATTCCACATATATTGAATTCCAGTAATCTTATGCATCCTGTACAACCAATTAAACATCCAAGAATTCTTGAACTAGGATGCACAATTATCTGACCAAATGATATGTCGATGATATTTTATGCCCCTATTTTCCAAATGACCATAAAATAGTTGAAAGCAACCATGTACAAACTTTGTAGAATGTGATCAATCATTGCTGATATAAAAATGATACTCCCTCAATATCTTTTTTTTATCCTCTATACTGTTTGGTGCATGCATGAATGCTATATGAACAAATATAGCAACCTGTTGAGAGCTATAATACTTTACTTGCACCTCATTCTATGATTTTAGTGTGTAGTTCTCTGCAAAGTCCATAACTGAAACAATGGTATCAAGTGGGAATGTGTCCTTGCACAACTTGAATTGCATATCCAACCATCGCACTCTATGTGTATGCCTTGCATACTCATAAATAATTTTTTTACAAAAAATGTCCATGAACTAATACACTAGAATTTTTTCAATTACTAAATCACATCTTTTAGCCTCTTTTCCATCTTTTAGATTGTATGTCACGGTCTTATATTTTCCAAATTCCACTATTTCATTACCAATTGTATGTGTACTCTCCATATGTTGACAAATTGGCAAACGTCACAAACCTCTACAATCTATGCATGTACCATTCAAGCATGAGAGCTTGTAAAATTGTTGACCATCCGCTCTTTCACATAAAATGATAGATATTAATTCCCTTGAAGATCTAGGTGTTACATTTATGTTACAATCCTGCAAAACACTGTTAGAGTGCAAACCTACACATATATTCCTATAAAATTCAAAATGGTTAGAAAACTCAATATGTACCCTACAACAAGTTGTGCATGTGTGATTTATCTTCACATAAAGAGGTTTACACATTTCAAAATATCTCTAACTAATTTTAATTTGAGGATACATATGCATAAATTTTGCAAAGAATTGTGTCTGAGTTGAATCCAAAAAATGTTTTGGATGTGGAACATGAATTCGACTACCAATCATCCTTCTTACAACATCTCTTTGATTAGGAGATACCCATGTATTATTCTTCCAAAATTCTTCAATCAAGGATTTCAAAGCTTCAATAATTGCTTTATCTTTTCGCAGTAGTCTACCGGAAAATGCCCATAAATCATTGCTATTGGGATCTTCCACTCTTTGATGCCTTCCCAGGGCTCCCATTAGAGAATTTCTACTTATTTTCAATGTTTTTCTTGTCTTTCTAATGAGTCAAGATTTCTTCATTTGAGTGCTTACTATCGTTGATGTAAGTACATGTTGTGTGACATTACTATCTTTTGTGCATGATGTAAAACCCACAATCTCATATGAAATCATTAGATTCTTTACAATAGATTTTTCACTTGACTCGTCCATCATTCTTAGCCCAAGAATCTTCATGATGAGCCTAAATTTCAGATTTCTCATCATTTCAACAAATAGTTGACATCTTCCTATCATGTTTAAATTCTCAAAAAATGATCTCCAAATATGATTAACATTTCTTTGACAAGTACACTTGGGAATCTTGTCAAGCATTACTTGCAAAATGTTAGTATCAATATCAATCAAATATTTTGTCTTTCTATATTTAATAATTCTAGGAGCATCAAAAATATTATGTGTGAATTGTGTACTATCTTGAGTGCCTTCAACATGAGACGATGTTGTGCCTACACCTTGGGATGTAGATAGTGGTGTGCCCTCAACATGAAATGATGTTGTACCTACACTTTGGGATGTAGATAATGGTGCGCCTTCAACATGATAGAAGAGTGTGCCCACACCTTTGAAAGTAGACAATGGTGTGCCTCCACCTTCGGAAGTAGACAATGGTGTGCCTCAAACAATGGATGGTGATGTCTCTTGAACTTGGGAACTTGTAGATGATGTCCCCACATCTTCATAATTCAATTGTCTCGTTGCACGCAAGTTTCTCATTCATTGTCTTTTTTATTCCAATTCCAATTCTCTCTTACTTTGTATTGATGTTTCATGTTCCTCATCCAAAGAAAAATCTTCTTCTATGGTATCTAATTTTTTTTGTTCATGAAGTTGTCTCATTCTTTCCCTTTTCTTCTCTTTTTCTCTTTCATGCTCTTTTGGTGTTAAATTCTTTGCTCATTTCCTTGGCATGATGATGATTTCTACATATGAATTGATTAAAATTTCAAAAATATAATATAAATGTAAAATAATAAGTCAAATTATAATATAAATTTATTACACTTATATCAAATTATGTATTGAACAACTCTATATCATACCAATTATAAACCAAAACACTCTTTATTCACATTTGACATGTAAAAAAAAAAAACTTACCTCAATCAATAAATTTCTCCTCAATAATTGACTTTCACGATGGTGCAAAATGATGTTGATTTGTCACTATCAACACCATGAAAATTGAAAACTTGTTGGAGAAAATGTAGAATTTAGACAGCATAATAAAAAGTGGGCCTCCTTCACGAGATCCTTGGCAAATAAGACTATTTCTTCTAGTTTTACATAGTGCGAGTGCGGTATAGGGTGTACACCCTATACAAAACAAAAAAGATGTTAAGCATAGTCTTAAGTAGGGCATGCACCCTATAGGGTGCATGCCCTATGCAAAACAAGAAAAAGGGAGGAGAGAGAGAGAGAGTGAGTGAGAGTAGGAGAGAAGGGTAAGGAGAGAGAGAAGGGGAGAGGGAGAGAGAATGGAGAGAGTAGGAGAGAAGGGTAAGGAGAGAGAGAGAAGGGGAGAGGGAGAGAGAATGGAGAGTGGGAGAGAGAGAGAGAGAGAGAGAGAGAGAGATGTTGTAATTAGCAGAGATAGGTACTAAGAGGGGAGGGGTGAATCAGTGCCTTTAAAAACTTTACTTGTAAACCTTTCAGATCTAAAACTATAAATAGTGATAACCGACCAATATAACTTGAATCTAATTACATGAATCATTTATCCACTTAACATAAATAAGTAAACAACATGAAATCCATAACACAATCACATGACACAAGTATTTTGGTAATGCAAAAACCCTTGTTAGAAGGTATAAACTATGGTGGGGATGACACCCACAAATTCTTCACTACTGCAGATAGAAAAGGTTTTCCTGTTAGGGCTACAAGTTTTGATTACTTCTAGTGATCTCACCTTGTTAGGAGTGACATGTTAGATCAGCTAGATCTACCTAGTTATAGGATTTTAACAACACTAATGAAGTGTGAACTCAGTTAAGAGATTTACATAAGACTATTAAGTCTACTTTGTTAAGAGATTTTATCCAAAAACTCTATTATAATTATCAGGAAGCAATAGGTATTTATCTGCTATTTGACACTCAGTTGTCTGATATAGATCTATAAGCTCTAATAAAATATCACCTTACTTGTGATGAATCTCTGCTCTGAACTACATGGTAGCCTCTGTTGATTCTTCTCAATCTGAATTCTACTGTACTCAGTTTTTCTCTGTTAAATGATTGACTTGAAGATAGGCAATTGCTTCAAGTGCTCTATGATTCATATATCAGCTCTCTCCAAAAATGATGTGAACACACAAATATATAGTGTTCTATTTTTCCGCTTTAACACAATTAGGTTACACACTATAATCATAACCCTAAGATCTACGGTGTACAATAATAACCTAGATCATCTATTACAAAAGATATACATTGTATTTAATGAATATCATTACATTAAATGTTCCTCGATCTTGGTAAAATGTTTTACAAACCATTGTAACCATTTGCATAGAAGAATGTGTCATTCCTAATTACTATGCCATTTCCTATGATCCTTAGTAAACACTGTGTAAACTGATTGGCATATACTATGATGCTTGGTGTTTATTATCTGTCGGTGTCGGTGTCTACTAGTGCTCGGTAAACTATCTGTTGCTCGGTGTATAGGCTTTACCGACTAGTCTATTCTGCTTTATGTTACCGATTAGCTCAAGGTAAGTAACAGACTGATATCTTTACATACCTTTGGTACTAATGACAACCTTGGAAGGCTCAATAGAGATAACAATCTCTCCCTTTGGCATTAGTATCAAAACTTTGAATGTATAAAGACAAAAATTTCTATGTGACTTATATCTCCTTATATCTCCACCATATACATATACACATCAAAAAAATTCTAAGTACTAAGTACTCCCCCTCGGTGCATGCTCCCAGTAATATAGAGTATACATAGCATCCATGTACATAATCTTTGGCATAATAGCATTTGATACATTGTTTTCCCCCTTTTTGATAGTAATGCCAAATACAAAATTGAGGTAGTATACTCATAGCTTGTCAAAAATTGACTGATGGGTTTTCTTCAATGACTCCAAAAGGTTTTCCCATTCCTCTTTCAAGTTGGTGAGAGCAATGTTCTCAAGACTGACTTGTGCATGCATGTCAAAGATGTTTTCTAACACCGAAATTTCTGGTGTTGCAACTAATATCTCAGCTTTGATAATATGTGCTTCAAAAAAATTTAGGTACGGAATGAGTTTGGTTTGTAACTCAGTAATCTGATCTGTTAGGTGCACTTCTTGGTTCTTCAAATCTGCTATCAACTGCCAGAGTTCCTAAACTTAGTGAATATACTTTAGAAAAGCATGTGGCTTGGTGATAGCTGCATTGGTACTCAACTGTATTTCTACTTCCAAACCTTTGATCTTTTCATTGACTTCAACAGTGAAGGTGTCTATAGTACAAAGTTTCAATAAGTATTGACAAATTATCTAGGTGATGGATCTTGTTTTAGTAATAACCTCAGATAATTTGACCTTAAGTAATGCCACTTCTTGTTTGATTTTCTCTACTAATTTGTGATGTATTCTGGACTTTTCCCTTTCTTCAATTCATTTATCTACATTAGTGTTTGGGGCATTGATCTTCTCGACAAGTGTAGCAAGTTGATCTATAATAGGCGTATCCTCATCAATATGTATCTCAGTTACTACCTGTTGGAGGATATCCCGCACATCATTTAATACTTCTTTTCATTTGTGCTCATGCTTTAGCTTCTCTTGTACTACCTTTCTTGAACATAACTCCCCATATTTACTCAAGTCCTCTAGGCTTAGGGTCCTTGGGTCACACTTAGGTATAATAATCACTTCATCTAGGGTGACCGGCCCTTTTCCTTTCTTCTTCTTCTTCTTCTATGCTAGAGGAGATTTCTTCTCAATGATAGCAATAGATCTATCTCCAGTCTTTGGAGTGTCCTTCCTAATTAGCACTTGTTCTTCCTTCTTCGGCTCCTCGGTAGTGGTGGTCTCAGTTGTTGTAGTAGGAGTCTCAGTTGTGGTGTTCAATGGGATCACCTCTATTGCCTTTGGTTCTTATGTTTCCTTTGCTTCATTTGTTTCCTTTGGTTCAGTGGAAGGTGCCTTTGTATGTGTAGGCTCATTTGTCTCTGTAGGTTTCTCTGTGTTTTGATCTCCTATGGTATCTTTGTTTTTCTTGGGATTTGAGCCATTAGGTTGTACTTGGGAAAGAATTTTAGCTACTTTGGCAAGTACAGGAAGTTCACCCGGTAGTGATGTAAATGGACTTTCAGTGTCTAGTGCTTCATCTTTATTTGGTGCAATATTTACATCTTCATCATCTTGGTCATCAAGATCACCATGTGTGATGTCTACAATGAGTACATCATCATCGGTTTTCTTCTCTAGTTGGATTTCAACTTTATCTAGTGCATCCTGTGAAACTTTTATTTCTTCCTTGTCCTTGATTATCTTACTTGCCTCAATAACTGATATACCGGTACTCTTTGATTTCTTTGTTGATCCTTCATCAATGTAAATACCTTTACCTTTAGAATTTTGTCTCTTCTTAGACAGGTTCAAAAATGCTTGTTGCTCATCTTTTTCTTCTGCCTTCAGAATTGATGTCCATATAGAATCAGTAGTGATATCCATATCTGCTACATTGTCATCCATGATCATTAAGGCTCTATTCTTGATCATAAAGTTTTCTTGGTATTTGATCAAGTATTCACTAACTTGTCCAAAGCCTAAGTGTGCAGCTGCCTAAACTAGAGAGCATTCTCTCTTTCTCTTCTCGGTGTCTAATGCAATAGCCCATTTCTCAATAATTATATCATCCAATTTCTTCGGTAATGCATAGGCAAACTCCATTAGAACTTTCTTGCATTTTATCATCATTTGGATGGCAGCCTCTTCAATTTTAGTTTGATCTTCTTTTGACATTTTGTCAATTTTTCTAGTAAGGGATCAGCAAGGTCTCCGAGTTCAATTATGTCCTCAATGACTTCATCTATTATTTTGGCCTTGTTACTAACCACTTTGAATTGATTTACATCATCCTCTATCTCTGTATCCTCTAGATCTTCCTTATTTCTTATGTATTTCCTCATTTTCTTTGGTGCCTCAGCTATAGCCTTGTTCTTTCTCTTAATGTATTTCTTTGTCAGTGTAGCTGCTCTTCTTTTTGTTACTTTTACTGCTTCTTCCTTCTTGGTAGGTGGTGCTACAGTTGACGATCGTGTCTTCATACCTTCATGTATAGGTGACTGCATCTTTGTAGGAGTGTCAGGTGGAGGAGCCTATGTAGGATCTACTTCTTTGTCGGACTTGATCTCCTCACTATCATATGGTTTGTCGGCTAACAGTAGCTGACCTTCGGTTGCCTATTCAACCGGTATCCCTTCAAATGTTTCAAACTTATCTCCATATTTAGCAGTGAGATCTTTCTTCATCTTCTTTACCTTTCTAGTTATTTTAACGATCTCAATATTTGTAGATATTCTAGATTTGGCTTCTTCATATACTTCGAACCTAGTGGCAATGGGATCCTTCAGTACTGCAAGAAGTGCATTAATAGATTTTAATGCAAAATCATGGTTTATTTCATATCCAATCGGTGCCAACCATTTTATCCTAGGCTCAACTATTTTTATCAAGGTATAATCGGTGTTGACCATAAAACATATCATCTTCAAATTTATGAACTAATTCCCTCAGAATTATGGATTTTAGATTGAAATTTAGTGAAGTATGCATCAAACTCTACATTCAACTTATCTCCTAACTTGTTCATCATTTCACCAATCTATTTTATTATCGATACATCCGGTATCCAATTTACTTTACCGGTGCCAGGCACATAATTTTGTAAATAGAGAAATATGCATGCAAGTAGAGATCTGTACTTACATGTGTTAGATTTCTTTTTCCTTATGGTCTTCATATTCTCTTGAAGTTGATGAAGTAGTACCTTAGAAAGATCAACTTGATGACCTTTCACTACAATTTTGTGCACCATGTCTATTGCGTTGTAGGGTACACTGTTGAGTCTACTTGATTGAAATAGCTTGTACCTGATCACATGTGCTACAAATTTTACTATTGGGTCCTTGATTGTCGAAATCTTCAATGCCTAACCATCCCATTGTGCTCCAATGTATTTCTCAACATCTGGTCATGAAGAACTTTAGAAAGCCTTAGCTTTGTTAGTTGTAGGGAGCCCAGTAACCCTACTAATTATTTTCTTGTTGACCTCAATTGATTTATCTAGCCAGAACTTGTCATCATGATATCTGCTCAAAATGATTCTAATCCAATCTGATTTGAATGACTGCGGTAAGTGTGTAAAATATGATAAACCTGATTCCTCAATCTTCTTGTAGTCTGATTTCATTTTTCCATCGGGGCCACAGAGTGGTTGATATGCTGCAATAGTTTCAAAGTCTCCAACTTCTCTGATTTTGCAGTGAATATAAGACCTTATGTCTTTTGTCAGTAAAACCCTTTCTGGTATGCTCAAAAATGCACCCATTGTATCTATCTGTGCTGCAACCTTCGGATGTGGCTTAAACTTTGGTTTGTCAAAATTTTCCCTAACTATTAGATTAACTTCCTCTTCAATACTTTGAGTTTTTCTTGCAGATGATGTCAATGCCATAAATTAATTATAGGGTTTTGGCAAGCAACAAGATAGAAAGTGTTTGATCGCAAATGAACTTACTCGGTATCATGAAGAGTGATGTCAGTTTGATCTAGTGTAGCCTTGAATCCTTCAAAAAATCTTTTAGCTCAAACTCTGCTCTTGAATTTCTCCATTCTTCAAAATCGCATTGTAGAAATGAACTCTGTTCTTGTGTATTTATAGACTTTCAATGTTCCTGCTCAAACTTTTATGTAATAAATGCTCCATTCTTTTGGTATGAAATAGCTGTCAGCTCGGTGACAACTAAAACTTTCATGTACTCGGTTGACATAGGATTTCTTCATCGGTTGATACATATACTTAGTTAACCTTAGATCGTGATTACCCACAAGTAACCAACTCTCGGTCTCTCTTTTACCGACTGTATAACATTGTTAGCTCATGACAACTAAACCATAGTGCATCTTTATACATGTTGATTTGGTATAAGAACATTATGCATAAGGAACTATATGTAAAATGTGATATTTTGAAATATCAGTCCCATACATACCTATTTCACTTTAAGTGGAGGTACTGATGTCACCCAATCCAGTGGATGAGGTTTCACTAACAACATGACTTGACTTAGCATTCTCATTAGATGCCTTCTTCCACATAGTGTTCCTTAACTTTGTGATATTAGCAATAGTATATCCACTTTCAAATATATGGTTTTCATTTGGTGCTCAGTCTCTGTAGTTCTTGCTTAAATGATCGACCTTATGGCAGTGCAGACAAGCCATCCCAAAGTTTGTCCAGTTTCTTGATTGTCCAATCTGATTCTTTCTATAATAGTTTTCTACAATGTGTCCATATCTACCACATACAACACAGTTAGTCCATGTATTATAATCCCAAACATAAGAGTTACCTTGTCTCTTCGGTTGATATGGTCTACGTTGTGGTTTCTCCTTCGGTGTCGAGACTTGCTTCATTTTTGCCTTGCAGTCTCGTGTAGTATGTCCATGCTTGTTACAAGTATAGCATAATTTCTCCATAGTGGTATTATTAGCAAGATCATTTTTCTTAGCTCTACACTCATAAGCAAGATGTCCAAACTTACCACAGTAATAAGAATATCCATTAAACTTAGGGGTAACAGGAGGTTTACCTTGTGCTTTGCTTCTACACACATTAGATGTATGTCCCAGTTTGCCACAATGATAGCATGCCAACACTTTAGGTTTCTGATTTGTTCGATGTTGATTTGTTCATCTTGTTGTGATGACTCTCCTTCACCGGTGTAGCCTATACCAGATTTGTTTCCAAATCTTCTCTAATTAGTTAAAAGGTCATCAATCTTCTTAGATTTGTCCTCAGCAAGTTTCTTCATTTCATTTTGCTGCTATTGATTTTTCACTTCATTTCTCAGCTTTTCATTTTCTTCTCTGAGTCTTGCAACATCTTCTAATTTTCTTGACAATTCTACATTTACTCAGTTTACCTCTTGATTCATAGTCATCACTTGATTAGTTACTTGGAAATGTCAGTCAGTGAGTCTTTGTATCTCACTTTCTTTAGTTTGAAGTTGTTCACTCATCTATCTTTGGTCATCAATTGCCAGATTTCTTTCTTGCTCAGCTTGATTTTCTTTGTTCATTGTTTCTATCATTCTCACCATCTGAGATTCTTGACCAATTTGTAGTGCTTTCACTTGATTAGTTAAATATTGATTCTTTTCAAATAGATCAGTGATTATGCTTTCAGATCCATTGGAGATGCTTCCAGAACTAGATCCAATATGCTTGAATATGTCATCAATAGGTTCTTCATGGTAACTGATCTCATTCTGTAGTCTTGCTAGGTTCTTCCTTTCATCCAGTAATTTCTTTAGTCCTTCCTTGGCTTTCTTATACTATTCCACAAACATTTGCATTTGTATCTTCTAATTCTCAATAGTCTTGCCAAGCTTGTATCTCTCCATGACTTAGATCTTAACCCTTCAGTGGTTAAACTATTCACTAAGAGAACTATGCTCTGATACCAATTGTTGGAATTAGGAGAGATAGGTACTAAGAGGGGAGGGGTGAATCAGTGCCTTCAAAAAATTTACTTGTAAACCTTTTAGATCTAAAACTATAAACAATGATAACCGACTAATACAACTTGAATCTAATTGCATGAATCATTTATCCACTTAAAATAAGTAAGTAAACAACATGAAATCCATAACACAATCACATGACACAAGTATTTTGGTAACGCATAAACCCTTGTTAGAAGGTAAAAACTACAGTGGGGATGACAACCACAAATTCTTCACTACTCTAGATAGAAAAGGTTTTCCTATTAGGGCTACAAGTTTTGATCACTTCTGGTGATCTCACCCTATTAGGAGTGACATGTTAGATTGGCTAGATCTACCTAGTTATAGGATTTTAACAACACTAATGAAGTGTGCACTCAGTTAAGAGACTTCATCCAAAAACTCTATTACAATTATAAAAAAGAAATAGGTATTTATCTTCTATTTGACACTCAATTGTCTGATACAGATATATAAGCTCTGATAAAATATCACCTTGTGATGAATCTCTACTCTGAACTTCTCGGTAGCCTCTGCTGATTCTGCTCAATCTGAATTCTACTATACTCGGTTCTACTCTGTTAATTGATAGACTTGAAGATAGGCAAATGCTTCAAGTGATCCATGATTCATATAACAGCTCTCTCCAAAAATGATGCGAAGACACAAATATATAGTGTTCTATTTTTCCGCTTTAACATAATTAGATTACACACTATAATCATAACCCTAAGATCTACGGTGTACAATAATAACCTAGATCATCTATTACAAAAGATATACATTTTATTTAATGAATATCATTACATTAAATGTTCCTTGATCTTGGTAAAACATTTTACAAACCATTGTAACTATTTGCATAAAAGAATGTGCCATTCCTGATTACTATGTCATTTCCTGTGATCCTCGGTAAAAACTATGTAAACTAATCATTGTATACTGTGATGCTTGGTGTTTACTATCTATCAGTGTCGGTGTCTGCTAGTGCTCGGTAAACTATCTACTGCTCGGTGTATAGGCTTTACCAACTAGTCTGTTCTGCTTTATGTTACTGATTAGCTCAATGTAAGTAACCAACTGATATCTTTACATACCTTTGGTACTAATGACAACCTTAGAAGGCTCAATAGAAATAACCATAGAGAGAGAGAGAGGGTGATGAGACAGACAGACAGACAGACACAGAGAGACACAGAGAGAGGGGGGAGAGAGAGAGAGAGAGAGAGAGAGAGAGAGAGAGAGAGAGAGAGAGAGAGAGAGAGAGAGAGAGAGAGAGAGAGAAGGTGAAAGGGAGAGAGTAGGGGAGAGAGAGAGAGATGACTAGACTCCATTCTACACACTTAAAAAAAAATTAATTTTTGATTAGTTTTAAATGATTTCTAGGTGGAGCACACAGAAATTTCATGTTTTCAGGATGTGTGCACTTCGTAAATTCATAAAAAATTACCAAAAAAATCTAGGATAAAGTACGTGGTGTTAGCTAACTTTTCACTGGAGCAATTAAAAAAATTCAAAAAGAAAGTGAACATTTTAGGGGGAGCACACCAGACGCTATGTTATATTTTTGGACAAAAAATAGGACCACTTTTTATACTCCCCCTTTTTGAGGGCATTAATCTGCACCATTTTGAAAATAAGTTAGTAGTTTAGGAACTAGATTCAGAGTATTACAACTCTTGTTTTTGTCGCATCTTAAAATTTTGAGTCTAACTATCTTCAATTTCTTGTTGAAGTTCAGAATTTGCTGATTTCAGGAAAAAAGTTGCATCTTATACCACCTTTTTGGTCCCCCATCTTTGTGCACTTACCCATATGCTAAAAGGGAAAAGAGGTGGTGCACCAAATTGAAACACAATTAGTCTCCCTTCTTTTAGCTGCACAAAACATTAATAAAACACCCAAATACATAAATTTTAACTCTATTCTACCCCCCAAGGACTCATATGAAGGTCACCATTTATCACATGTTGCAAGAAAATGACTTTTGAAATACAACAACTATAAATAGATCTAACATGACACACAAAGTAGGAAAATCAAAAAGAAACATTTACTATAGGGCATATGAAATGCACAAGAGAATAGAATGGTAAGAATAAGTAAAACTAAGAATTTTATTGCTACAAGGAAAAAGGAAATTACAAATACAGGGCATAGCCACTACAAAATGAACTAGAGAACAAAAAATCAAAAAATATGTACAAACTTTTCCTTTATAAAGTTCAAGCATAACTATGTTTAAACAATAGAGTTCAAACCCATCTAGGGTTGAGTTAGGTTACAAAAGGTATAAGAAAAAAATAATACAAAAAGATCTGATCTCAGTGCATTCATTCATCTTTGAAGTGATAGAAAAAGGCCAAATGAGTGCATCTGGTAGATGGAAGGGACAAAAATATCCTTGCAAATGATAAATGAGCATGGAGTACACTAATTTCGTGTTACAGAGACAAAATAAGTTGTAAACAATCAAATTAGGCTATTGGCAAAAGAATGTCAAGGTGAAAAATGCACCCATAAGAAGCACTACCATGTGTTGAAATTAGACTTAGGCCACTAGTTTAAATGTGATCCATCAATAAATATTCTAATCAAAATGGGTGGTCAAGATGCAATCCCAAAATCCCCCAATGCAAGATTAAAACAAAATTGTTGATGAAAAATCTCTTAATTGGACAGATTGTGCAGCTTCACAACTAACAGAACTAAGGAGGATGGAAAAAACTATGAAATGATAAAATTTCACCATTTCACAAGGTGCCATTTTTCCCCTTGCAAAATCATGAAATAGGCATAACATTATGTTTTATTCTGATAAAGTAGATAACATGATGTGTTAACCCCACTATGAAAAGGTTCAACCCATGAGGGAGATATCTTAGATTGGATATTTGTATTTAGGCGATCGTAGAAAAAATAGCCAATAGTAACCAATTGAAAAATAATTCTCATATACAGAGTGACTAATACTAGCCACACTAAGGGAGTAGAAGCTACACAAAACCTTGCATCCAAGGTGCGCTAAACAACATGACCAAACACATAGTAAACATCTAGCTCAAAGATTACATCACTATGAAATGACACACATCATTTGTTCATCAAACATAAACTTGATAAATCTATCTTTTTCCCTTTTGCATTCCCATGCATCCCTAAATGCAAGATGAAACATGCAAACAAATTTACAAAATTTCATAGATTTTCTTTGCATACATGACATGCTACATTTTTTTCCTAAGAGTCTTGTGAAGATCTAGTATCATAATCATTTTCTCAAATGACCTATCTCATCATTTAATTTTCTTTTTCCCTTGCATTGACACACATGCAAACTACATCGCTTGCACAATATAATACATTTTTTTTTTGTCATCGTTTATCACAAATCAAGTCTTAATTTTTGGCAGGCACTCATATCCTTAGTACAAAATTCAATCATCAATTAACCACACAAATAAATCATAGAGATTTACCATCTTTCTTGCTTCACACATGTATAAAAATATTCATTTAACTTTAAGTGGATCATTCACACAATATAGTTCATGTTTTCCACATATTCTATAATTATGCAATTTATTCAAGGGTACAATCATGCCAATCTAAAGAACACAAATAACTATGTACTTCAAAGATATTTCTAACTTTCATAGTTTAAATATCAAGCGAGGACAACCAAGAAGTCTTACATACAAATAAGAAGTATTGCCCCAAAAGTGATTATTTAATTTCTATAACTTTAAGAAAAAGACATCTTTACCATTCCTGTCAGGATTAACTATAAGTTGGAGACTCTCATCTTAACTATTCTAGTCGGTCTACATCACTCACTATCATCTCATAAAACTAGTGTTAGGAATAGTCCCAAGAGATAACTAAGAGGGGGGGTGAATCAGTTATCTATAAGTTTCAATTCTTTATCCAATTGAGTATAATTAAATATAAAGCATAAACACAATGAAAGAACACTTGAACACAACAATAATATTTTGGTTACGAGGAAACCCAAATAGGTAAAAACCCCGGTGGGAATTGACACCCACTAATAATTTGCACTAGTGTATTATGATCCTTGTTAGAAGATCCTTAACCCTATTAGGAGTTGTCTTTACAATGCATTTAGTACAGTGAGCTGGTCAAGGGTCGGACCCTGTTAGGAGTCTTTTACAATTAACCCTATTAGGGGTGAGGACGCACTATCCGAGAGCACACTGTTCAAAGGGGTGAAGGTTGAAACCTTCTGAATAACAGATACACACTATATCTAGATCTTCGTGAACTATGCTTTGACCTGTTGTCTGGATCAATTCCAATGTATAGCACAAACTTTTTACTTGGTCATATAGACCTCCTTCTGATGGCTCACTACTTCGCACACTCTCCTCTGCTCTTCGCATTCAACTATGAACCACACCTTAGCAATCACAAATGACTGCCTATAAATATCTTTCCTCTAAATAAAATAATCAAGTCAGCTTGTTAGAACCACCTTGAAATCATAATAGAGAAACAATAACAATCTTCTACAACATCTCAATCGGCTCTACTAAGCACGCAACATGAACTGGGACCTGTCTAAATCAATAAGTGTAAGTGCACGCTACACACTGTCAGCTTTACTAAATTAACTGATACTTTCTCCTTAAGATGAATTACATCATGCGCTCTTAACCAAAAATTACTAACTCTTCTTTGATCACTAATCCAAGGGTGCATACTGAAATGATAGGTACAACTCATGTACTAATAAATTCTATTTTGGCTCTTCTAGATAAACAAAGAAAACTGTAACTGGTGAATAGTGACTTCATAACTTCGCTTCTACTAATCATTAGACTTTGCGTCCATGACTAAAACATCACTAAGATGTCTTCATCACATATCCAAACGTGCAAGGCTCCATGATAATTGTACAGACAATCATTCACACAACACTTCCTATAACTCTGTCAGGAACACTGCTGACACAAGCTGCTATCTAACTATTTGTACTAGCAATTAACCTTTGCATCCATGATATCATGCTGATAACATGTCCATGCTTCATATACTTAAGTCTTACTACATAAGTCCACCACGCATGCTACTTACCATATGTTGTCATCAATGACAAACATACAGTCAGCACTGGCTTGCTGGAAAATCTCCAACAACTAGCACTTACCTACAAACACTAAGCAATATTCAACTCAAGGTTTGTGCTATAAAAAATTACAACTAAGCATAGTGAACTCAATTCCCAAGAATGGAACCTAGAGCTCTAATACCATGTGTAAGGACTACCCTACCACAAAGGATTTAAATTCTGAAAAAAGATGTACAGTTGTATAGCAAGTCACAAGTCATTAATAAAGTTATGTAATTGAATTAATTCAATAATAAATAGTTTCTTCTAATAAGAGATATTACATCATAATCATAAAACAATTTCAACCAGCTTATCAAAAATAACAACTAACACCTAAAAGAGACTTTGATCAACTCATCAAATACATCAATATACATCAAATAAGAACTTAGAGTGACATAAGACAAAATAATATTACATGAGTCATCAACTAGGCTAATACAAGTTTGCAAATGTCATTACAATAGAACTTTGGGTTGGTTACAATGAATCATAATGTACCAAACATGAAGACCTTCCTAATAGGAACTCCATACACTTGTTTCACACAAGTACATTAAGGGTGAGAATATTGCCAGAGTGTGTTTTCACCCTACCATAAAAGAAGTTACACTTCCCTAAAATCTTTCATGACACGAAAGGTTACCTAGCCCAATGCGAGGAAGTCTAACAAGGTAAAACTAACAAGAGTAATGGAATAGTGTAGCAAAAAAATATGTCATGAACACACAAGTGCCTGGAACCTAATTAATAATACAAAAGAAACATCCCTTTCTCAACCATCATTTCAATATCTCAATTCCATCTCAAACACTTTTAAAACTTAACATGATTTTATCTATAACATGGAGGAACACCAATTGCATTCATGCATAGCCCATCATAGATAGACACTATCCATGCAATAATTCACATATAGAAACCCCAGATGCAATAGGCATACATCAGTCACTCACATTCAAGTTAAATTATTTTACTAAAAAAATTTATTCTCACTAGATTAAAACTTATGAATTCACAAGTAAGCATGCAATGACTCAAATATACGGCAAGAACATTACAAGGTAATTCAAGGTATAATTAACTCATACAAAGATTTGCATTTATTTTCTCAAAAACCAAATTTGGTACGAGAAGAATTTAAGTTTAGTTCAAATAGTATTGCATGATGATAAGAGGGTTTTATCTCATCATTTAAATATACTACCATATATGAGTCTATGAGACTATCATGAGATGTTATAGTTATTCTGCATTTCCTCAAGAGCTTAATGAAACCTTTTAATAAGCCATAAAATAAATTATATCCAAAGCATCTTTCAAAGCCTATTATGTAATAATTCATCTCCTTAACCCTATAGGGGGAGTTTGAATGTATAAATAGCTCATTTTTTCATAGGAAATATCTCTTAAGTTTGTGCTATTAGATAAATAAAAAAGTGTCTATCTATACAATATTTTATGAGGTTCACACATGAAAACTAATTTGAAGCATATTGCTACATAAGAAACTAATCATGATGGTTCCATTTATTTTACAAAGAACAAAAGAAGCTTATGAATGCATTTTTAGCATGAAAAAGTTATAAACCAAATTCCTTGATAGTCCAAAATGAGAAAAATCAATATGCTAGATACACTACACATACATAATTGAAAGGAGTTTACATGTTTACAATTGGAGTGGTTAATAGTATATATAGGTATACTAGTACAATTATCGATGCATGTCCAATTATCGATGTATGTCTAACATTTTTAAGGACACCTTCCCTACTAGTTAATTAATATCATCTAATAAAAAATTAATAAGGAACGTGACTGGTATCAATTTATGGTACACACCATCTTAATAACTTGATTCACTATTGAGGCGCTGAGAGTTCTTTCAATACATGCTTGTTCAAGTGCAGGAAAAATAAGATACGCAGGTTCATGCTACATGAACTTGTTCATTAGATAAGAAGGTTCATGCTACATGAACTTGTTCATAAGTAATGTCTTAAGAAATTATCTCTAAGTAAAAAGACTGGATATCGATCATGTCATTCTGCTATCATGTCTATTAATGAAAAGTAAAGAACAAGGATACTTGACATATAAATCTTGGCCACATCTTGGCATCTCCAAAGACCCAAAAAAAATAAAAAATGAGCTAAATTCTAGTAGACTTCTCCCTAAGATGCTCACAAGCGATGGGATAAGATAGAATGTTCCATTTGTTCATCTTGTTTCATAACCATCATGTCATTCTACTTCTATTTTAGTTCTCTCTCTGTAATGGTTTTGGGCCTCTCGAATAGGGTATGAATATTTATCAAAGCACATAGATATTAAAAGAATATTTGTCACATGTTGTAATCGCAATTCCTGTTGGATGTGCCAAAGATTGAAGCATTGACAGTGTATGCAAGTGGTTATAAATTATCTCAAAGAAATGACGTCTAATGAAAAGCCATCGTTGCAGAATATGTTAAAAATAGATTTAAAAAGACATTACTGATCACAAACACTACAAGAAAACTCATAAATAATGTATGCATATACAATTATATATAAATATGTCTTTCATTTTATAGACAATCTGGGGTATATGCATCGATATATATACACATGTACATATACGCTTGGGTTTTGTTGATTATCAGGCAATATAAGATGAAATTCCATTCTAGATAGACATGCATGTGAAAGTAGAGAAGCATAAATAAGTCACAAGACCTATTTGGCTTTTTGCTTCAATGGAAATGATCTGTTAGCCTCTAGGTTTTAGACTGTTGACAAAATAGATTTACAGACTTAAAATTCAGCAAATCTACTCAAGTATTGTCTAAAGTTGGCATTCAAAGACTGAGAGTTCACTCTTTTATTAGGACAGTGAAGGATCAACGGTTTGAAAATATTGTAGGTGTGATTTATTTGGTACAAATGTAGACTTATATAATCTTTACTGGATAGAGATTCCTATAGCAATTCTGTTCTCTGCAATAATGAGGAAATCAGAAGATTCACAGAATCAAGAAAAAACATCTTGTAGATAAAGGAACTCTTATTATTCTTAAACATGTGGAGTATTTCAAATAAGAAATGTATAAGAGAAATTCCAACTAGAAATGTATCGTTTATGTACAATTTGAATTTTATTTTTTGTGATGTTGAAGTCTTACACTCAATAAGACTTGATTTCTGATGGACTCTTTTAGAACATTTCAAATTCACTAGCAGATGAAAGACACATTGACATTATACCAATTTCAATATCTATTATTACTTTGTCTGACGTATGAAAGTAATTGTATTTACAAATATCTTAGAAGGACATGTTTATCTCTATTACTAGAAGTCTAGAAACACTTAGATATATTTTCAAAGGACTTTGCTATATTATTATGAGATATTTTTACCTTTGAGATTATGTGTATAAAAATAAAGATAGAATATAAGCATCTTAAGATGATATATTCACCTTTTGAAATATGTATGTAAGATTGAAGCTAGAAGGCAAGCATCTTAAGATGATATGCTCGCCTTTGAAAATATGTGTATGAGATTGAAGATCTAGGACATTAGATTCATCATTTCTTTTAAGTGTATAAAAATTAATGTTTTGTTATTAGTTGTTTCTTACACATTTGTAAAATGTGAGGGGATATATGATAGATGAGAGACCCTCCCATCTCATTTAATCAAATTGAAGTGGACAATATATAAACTAAAATAGGTTTTAATTAATGTATAATATAGGTAAATTTGTGAGAGCCTAAGTATGAAAAAGGTGAGGGGAATTTGTGTTTGAATATGTGTGTGGGGTGGATAAAAGCTATAGAAACCATCCCAATTTCACACAATGATTGTTTCATTTGTTGATATGTAAATCTATTTAGAGACTCTTGAAATTAGAACAAAAATAAATGAGAAATGACATGAACATGTAATAATTTTACCATTTTATTTTACCCCCTACCTTGAGGTGTATATAGATCTTAAAATGACCATGTATCTCAAAGCATGTAGAACTCACCAGTTTATATATGTAAAGTAAACATCCAAATGCAAAAAAGATATTAGAAGGGTCCATGTTTAGTATTCAACCCCAATAAATACAATCATATAGCCTCATCCTTGGTACATTCTCTATATAAGAACATGCAAAATAAAACAAAAATATGCAATGAGTATTTTGTGTCTTGCAAATAAAAAATAGGTACAAAATAGGAGTTTGTTAAAACATCTTAGAAATAGAAAAATAAGAAATTAATAAAGTTAAAGAATTCCACTATTCAGAAAAATACATATAGCTATATTTATGAGGAACATTGGGTAGTGTTGTGTCATTTGGAAAAGGACTCATGGCTCGTCCAATCAAAATGACAATTATCTATGTAATACTTATCACTACTTGAAAGATCAAATAGGAGTATTCTTGATAATATATGTCCATCTTTAATTGATTGCATGTATAGGAGACAAAGAAAGATTACTATAAAAATTTATCTTTAAATTCAATACTGCTAGAAGTAAGTGCCCTTTTAAACAAGTAGACAATGTACTTTTTTATAATATGGCTTTTAACTTTTGAGTTTTCATGAATTTATGTGATCTATAATTTATCCTTTAATGAATATTAGAGAAATTGTTTCTATCATATTTTTTTGTGTTTTCTCCTTATGAACACTTTATTTTTGTTGTGTCATAAGATTTTCCTTGATTGAAATCTATTGTCATCATGATATAAATATGTGAATAGAATAAACATATAACATATGCAAACATATGAAAAAAACAGATAATAAATATGTAAAATATGTATAATGCATAAATAAATCATACAATACAAAAAACTTAAATTTAAACAAAATTACATAATCTATTAATAAATCAACATATTAAAAAAAACACTATTACTAATAAATCTAAAACTAAATAAAAATAAGTTAAAAATTAAACATTTCACCATCACAAATATATCTCTTTAAATAAAGAAATTATATGCTTAAATTTATCTATAAACTGAACATGCCCTTTTAAACAAAGTATACGTTTAAGAACTCTTTGATAACCAGTCAGCACTACAGACATCTTTCTTCAGTTCTCCATCTTTGATAACTACTAAATTTCCAGTGCTAACCCATTGAAAAAGAAATCATTGAGCTTCTTTCATTTAGGGACCTGGAAAACCAGTAACATATATATTTTTATGTGACTAGCAAACAAAACTGTCACTGACCAAAATACTCTTGTATTGATTGGATGGGAGTCTTCTCATTTTTAAACAGGGTAGAAGACCTTACATAAACCATGAAAATGCGATGAATTATGTTTATCATCTTAAAAACGCATAAGTCATGTTTACGTAGCTCATTGTTTACAAGAAAACTTTTCAAACCCCCTTGTAATATCAAACCTTTTCGATTTTTTCTAACCATAAAAGGCCACATGCCAGGCTTCTTGTGATGTACAAGTATTATCTGAATATTTCCCTTGGGTATCCAGAGCTTGGCAAATTTTGCAGGAATCCACTGTAACAACATCAAATCAACAAGCATTACTTTAGCTCAAGTTACATATATTACATAATCCTTTTTATGTTGTCTCTATGGGGACTGAAACTTACTAGTCTACAATGTTTACCAAAAACTGCATCCAATTTTAAAACCACTTCAAACTGTGGCTCTATTGATACCACAGGGCTCAGTACTCCAGAGATATCTGCTTGTATAGGAGATAATATATGTGAGATAAAGAATGGTACAAAATGTTACATGTATAGATTTCAGTTTGAAGCATATTTGTTGCTTACCTGAAGTGCTATCAGTATCTAAACAAGGTGTGACTTCAGTGGCTCCATTAAAGCAATTTATAAGAGTAAAATCTTCAGTTGAACTGGGTTCAAGAAGAGAAATGTGAACAGCAGCAGAGGGTTTTGTCTGAATTTTCCTGTCCTTACACCTCTTCTGATTGCAAACTTTTGCAGGGATTTCTTGTTTAAGACAGCATGATGTATAACTCTGAAGAGCAGAGACACTCTGTTTCTCACAGCCATTTGGTTCAAAAACTTGCACAGCAAAGTATGTGTCATTCACATAACTGAAAACCAGTATACCTTTGGCTGCTACACCATTGTCAGAAACAAAACTATGCCAGCCATCCATGAAGGATGCAGATGTATCAGTACAACACAAGTTTACATGCCACAAATGACCACTTGGGCCCTGGAGAATTGCATCTTTACATGTCCTACACTTGATTCTCATTGCAAATTTTTCAGGGATTTCCTAAAACCAATTACAATAATTTCAGTTTATATTTAAACAGAACACATTCTGAACTGACAAGTATTAAGCAAAAAGGAAAACAGATCTAAAAGGAATTTATCTTCTGCCATAAGGATATTTATAATATTGCAGTTCTGTTTTAGGAGCAATCTTTTCACCATTTGTTTTCCTTCAATTAAGATTTCTGTTTGTCAAATGATTTTGGTTCTAGTGTAACAGTCGCATATTGCGTTCTAAAAACCCTCCTGAAATAGGATTTCATAAATTTAGAATAAAAAGTCAAAGAGATACCCTTTTCTTGGTCGTTCTTTTTGGATTTGCTTTAATGATTATCAATGTATTCTATTGGACACATCCTAAAACTTTTTACGTATCCATTGCTTCCATCCCCATATCATTCCTTAGGTGTCTGCTTTTTACAGGCATTGCCTACCCTCATGCACACTCCCAATGAGCTTTTCCAACCCAATTCAAAAGGAAATTCAGTGGCGTGCTGAACTTTCCTAACCTAACACAAAAGGAAACTGAATGTCATTCCACACCTTTAGTGGAGGTTCCCATTTATCTCAGCTAATATGTGGATTTACCATCTTTTGTTGTAATGAAGAAACATCTCTCTAATTGCAGTTTTGTAATCAACTAACCAAATATCCATGTTTGGATGCATTGCACAGATCAACTAATATACATGCCAACAACTAAGAGAATTAAGGAAGAATAGCTAGACTCACGTTATTAGCCTTATGCTGACTATTCCAGTTTCGAGCCCATTTATAACAAACTAAAACAGGGGAGAAAGAGAAAGAAAACCTAAACCCTACATTTGAAAAAGATTCAGCAATCAAGTTCATAACAGTGGGCAACACCTTTTCTAAAAACTTGGGCTATTATAATAAATGTTCTGTAATGCCTACCAACAACCATGTTTGTATTGAGTTTTTACTTCCGTACTTTAAACTTTGAAGTTTAAAGATGAGAGACACAGCAAATAAACATAATGTTGCTCACCAGTGCAGATGAGAAGTCTCCTTCCATCACTTTGAAAAATGACAAGACTTCATTTGAATTCGATGAATGACTAGACTGTAAGCATTTGGAGGTGCAGCGTCCGCATGCCATTCTTTTGCTTCTCTTCTCATTACCTGCCAAATGCTGTCATATTATATACAATGTTTTGAAACTATCTTTATATAAGTGTGTGTATATAATTATAGTTTTTACAGGACAATCTATGTATAGTCTACATACAAGATACACTATAAACTTTTGCCCTTGTAATCTAGCATATCTAAAATGCGGTCTTCTGTGAATTATTTTCGCATCAAACATTTTGGGATTACACTCTGTATTTTATCATCAATAAAATCTCTCGCACAATCCATCTTAGTATTATGATAGATTCCCTTTATCTTAATATCAGTAGATCTCTCTTGTTCACCTAAAATTGATTGCAAATGTAGGCATTATTAAAGAGACCAACGCCTCTACTATTGTGAGTATTATATGCGCTTGCATTCATGTTCATAATTATTGAATGCTAAGCTTAAAACTACTCTCGAATGTGCCTTTGCTTACGTGTATAATGTAAGTCTATTATTATCTAATGGCAAGTAAACTTTTCCTTGTTAGGCTAATTCACTAACTTTCATAAGATTACGAATAAGCATATAAATGAATCAAGGTAGATCAATCAATGGTAGTTGTGGGCACATAGTTTAGTAGAAGTGTGGAATGTAGAAGTGATAAATTAAAGGCACATAGTTTAGTGTTACGAGAAATAATTTTGGATGTCTCGTTATAAACAATGGCATACGGCAGCTTGTAATTAATTCAATTTGCAATTTAGATAGTGGCTATTTGTGAATGCAAGTATGGAATGACCCTTTAGTATGTATATTTCCATTTGTTGACTAGTTAGGTTTGTGTATGTTTTTTTATGTCTTTTTGTCTTATTTTAAGACAATTGGTATGAACACTAACACTTTTTGAGGATTGTCATTGTGTCACAAGGGGACATACTTTTAATTAGGTCAAATCTTCAAGAATGTATGTAAAAGATTAAAGATAATATTTATCTTAAATTTCTTTTCATTAGTCTATGAAATGATCTTGTTGTCATGCTTGTTTGCAAAGAATGTAGAATTATTCTGTTCATGGAGAGTATGATTGGTCGTGACGAGAATTTGTCTTGTCAATTTGTGTCTTCATGGAATTATAGGCATGTAACTATGGCAGGTATCACATTTAAAGTTAACGAGGAGGTAATCAGAAAAGTCACAGGCCTTTCTACAGATGGCACGAAGTGGAAAAAAAAAGTAGAACTGATACTACCAGTTTGAATCAATTTTTTGGTCCCAATGAGCAGTCGGTCAAGCATCATGGGCAGTATAACTATGAGAAGCCTCCATTTGGCCTCAGGTGTGTGCATTTTTTATGAAGTATTTTACACTAGAAGATCATTTTGGTGTGTTCTATTATTATCATCTTTCGTTCCTAAATCATCCTCGTAACCGTGATCTTACCTCCATTCTATTTTTCTTGCTTCACTCCTTGGAAAGGAATGTGAAAGAAATCATTGAGGCTGAGAATTGTAGGAAAAACTGTGTACTATCCTACACCAAGGCCTCATTTACGACCTCTACAAGTTCCACAATGAGATTTTCCCTCTGATTCCTATATTGGTCCAATCGGCCTCTGTTGCACCTTCACTTCCTTCATAGGCCCCTTCGCCTCCTAAAGCTAGCATTCTCCCTTCTATTGGTCTTGGAAGAAAACATTGTCTAAAAAATCTAGGTCTCAAAGCCTTAAAGGGCCTGCAGAACTCTTCCCTTGTGATTGTCTTTGTGGACATGTCTAAGAATAAGAAGCCCACTAACCCTAACCTAGATGTTAAACCCAACAAAAAGGCTAAATGTACTACTTACTAGGTGGACTCTGATGTTGAGATTACGAAGGAGACAAATACTCCCTATCGCTCAGCTAGGATTGCTAAGAGAAAGGGGAATAAAATGGTTTTTGAGTCTATCTCGAAGGACTTGGAGGAAATTGAGAGAAATGAGGATGGTAATTCTGATAATGATGGTTCTGCTTCTCATGTTTCAGAGAGTTGGAAAAATCAGACCCCTTCCCCTGAGCCTAATGTGGCTCCTAATATGGCTCCCCCCTCTCTCCAACTTGTTGGAGATAACATTATTGTATAAGAGGTCCCTATTGCTAAAACCCCCAACACTAACATGGGCTTGGGTGGTTTGATCGGCAAGCTAAAATAAGATATTGCAGGTATTGAAGGTGGCCTTCAAGGTCTCAAAGAATAAGTTGTTGGCATAGATAAAAGACTCCAGGATATGAGTCATTTTACTCTCAAGGTTATGTATAGTTCGGTGACTACTCTATGCATGTTGCAAGAACAAATGAAGGGTGGTAAGTTGATGGAGGAAGATTACAATGAGCACTTTAAGTTTCTCACTAAAGATTGGGACAGGGTGTTGTTGTCCAAGACACCTATTGAGAAAAATTCATGATGCGTTTTGTTGGAGTTTTCATTTTTTGTCTTCTTATCGGCCTGCGTAGTCTTAGTTTATTTAGCTACTTTTATTGTTTTAATACTTTGAAAAACTCTTTGTTGGTTTGCCATGTGTCGCCTATCAGTTTAAAACTATTATATATTTGTTAAACTTCTACAGTTTGTGTTGGCAATTTGGCTAAGTGAGATATCATGATGTTGTCATTATGGAAACATATATTCAATATTGAGACAACATGATCTAAGAAGGAAGTTTAGGATGAGAACTTATGAAAATAGTCTAAGTATAATAGTGTTTATATGTCTACACAGAGACTGTTTTGATCAGCGAAGCTCACATAAGTACTTTCAGTGCATGCGCACTTGAACACAAATTATACAAGGTATATTGAAACTACACCTAAGAGCACAAGACTGTACAACCTGCATGGATAGAGATATCAATGTTTTACAAAGATAGTGTTTAGCCGACTAGAATAGAGCAACCATTAGGAATTGATTATATTGAGTTAAGGGATTATTTTGTTTATCAAAATAATGACTTGACTAATTAGGGACGACATCCTAGATGTTAACCCTAAGACAACAAGAAGTGATTTTATGTTTTGGGAAGCATGTAGAGAATTGTAAGCTGACAAGAAGGTTATTTTGTAATAGCTTGTATATAGGAAAGTAAAATTTAATGTGAAGTTATTAGTAGGAAAGTAATGTATGTAATGAAAAGTTATAAACAAGTACTATATTGATGTATATTGATGTAATATGCGAAATCTGGTATATGATTAGATTGGTGCGAAGAGACTACAAAGCTAGATCAGAATATTGAAGATATTAAACAGTATTAAAAGGTTTTTGTATTCTACCTTTTGTATTAAATATTATCATTATATATTGCATGTTTGGGCAGTGAGCTCATTTTGCATACATTTATGTTTTTGTAATACCAACTCCTAATAGGGTTGAGGCTTCTAACAAGGTCTAAAGTCCTCTAACAATGACAAAGACACTATACAGATGTAATAGACTCCTAATAAGGTCAATATCTCTAACCAGATACTTTTGATTAGTGAATCATTTGTGGGTATCAACCCCACCGGGGTTTTCCCTTGGCCAGGGTCTCCTTGAGAAAAAACATGGTGTTATGAGTTCTTTTATTTAATGGTTGTGCTTATTATTCAGTTTATTCAATTTAGTTTCTTATGCAAGTTATAAGTTAATTTCATATATCCATAAGTGGGCAAAAGTAAAAGTTTGTGAAATACTAATTCACCCCCCTCTCAGTATTTCCTATTTCTAATAGTTTGGTCTATTTTTTTAATGCTTCTATGTGGTGTTTTGATCATAGATGTTGGATTATTTTTTATAGAGGTAAGTATAAGTTGTTGTCACATTGTTACTCTCTAGTGACTAATAATGTTATTTTAATGGTAATCTATTTTTATTCCTTCTAGTTTGTTGTATATGAGGACAACACCCTGAGTTTACTGCTGCTAATATTAGAAACAAATCTCAAACTATAAATGTATAGAATTAGGTTTCTTTTAGAACCCGAAATCTCTTAACATCATCCATTTATAAATGCAATTGATATTCAACGACCTTCAATGATGATAAAGAGTGCACTCAAATGCATTTAAATTCAAGTCCATAGTATTTTTTAGATTACATAAATGTGTGTCTAGTCAACCCTTGGTGGAAAAAGAATATGCACTAATCAATCAAAATTTGAATTTGACTTTTGAGGTCAATTCCTTAGCAATAGAGTCAACACTATGTCCATGGAAATGGTTGAGAAGATACAAATGACTACATCAAAGTGGATAGTAAATGCACAAGGATAATGCATGAATACATGTAATTAATTCATATAAATAGGTGATTATGTTGTGAGTATTTGCATGCATCAATATAACATAGATATAAATATAAGGGGGAATATGTACATGAGGATTTGTAAAGGCTAAAGTTATCAACTTGAGTTACATAAATTATATTTTGTTAATATGTAAATTTATTAGGGCATCATCCTTAAATAGGTGGAAGTTAAACAAGGAATGGCATGGGTATGAAAAATCCACCATTACATTTTTTATATGTGAATCTTATAATTATTATGTATATCAAAATATGTACACTCACAAAGATGCATCTAAAGCAAATATTCAAATATAAGTCTATCATAAATGTTTGTATAAAGTTATGAACCTTCTTGAAAGTGATCATGTAACTTTATCCTTTGGTATGTGTTATCTATAGGAACCTACAAAATAAAGGAATAATATTTCATGAGTAGCTTCTTTAATGTATTTAAAAATAAAAATAGCTACAAGTTGAATCTTATTGTCAATGGTCGAGAGAGAGATGAAATGATGTTAGATTGATTTTGTTTATGGAAAGTTATGATCCTCTTTGTCTTTCTTGGTAATAAATAAGGAAATAGGCAATTTAGGGTGTTGATATGCCATCTACAAATGATAGTCTTTGTAGGCACCTATAGTTGTTTGAAAATATAGTTGGTAAATTTTAGAACTATGTTGCACTTTTACAAAGGAATAACAAACACAACTAAAAATTTTCATCTCTAACCTCCTAAAAAGGATGTTTATGTTTTGAATTTTAAAGTGATATAAACTTAATAAAAGGTAGGATTCTTAGTGTAGCCTATTTGTTATAAGATTTTAAAATTAGTTGAATATATAGTTTGAATCCTTAAAATATACAAGTTTAGATCATCAAATCATTAGGTCATTGTATATTGGAAAAGAGTAACTTGCAACTAGATTCAACTTCCTGAAATCTTACAGTTGTTGTATCTATAAAAAATGTAGCTCACTCTATAGTACTAGATAATATTCAACATTATTTCACAACTGGAAATATAGTCTGTAATATAATATTATTGTCACTATTACAAAAAGAGACATTATATATCATATACTCTTCTAAATAAGTCACAATATTGTACATATTGTTCCCTTAGTTATTTCAACTCTCATTGTATATCTCCTGGTCCCAACACCCAATAGTAGATGATATTATTGATAACTATTCACTAGATCTTATCACTTCATTGCCAATTTCATCACCATTATTAAAATAAAACGTGATTCCATGTACTCTTGTTACCTTTTGTGTTTACCACTATTTTTCCATTGTTTCTCTTTAGTAATTCCATTAGCCCTTTGTAGAAGGGGGTGCTCTTAGATTGGTTGTATGACCAAGTGTAACCATACTTAACCTCATCTTTGTTTACTCTAACTATGTCATTTCCAATTTGCTGAAAAAATTTAAATTTTGAAATCTTGATTGTAATCTTGACCCACGTGACAACATTGAAAAGTGTAATTGTTTTTATCAAGACTTTGCAAGCACCCTCTTTACCCCATTAAATTTATCATCACTTCTTAACTTCTACATAAACCATAAAATCTCAATTGAAAATGAAAGACAAAACATATTATTAATTTTAACAGTTCATGTTAAGATTTCTATCCAATTAACATATTTATTAACATCCAACACAAAATAGATTCCTAATTTATTTTTAAATAAATATTCATAAATATATGTTTAATAGACTTTCTAAAAATAGTACATAAATAAATTCCAAAATTATTAAGTTTATAATGTAACCTTTGAGAGTAAACAACAATCTAAAATAACTCTTTTTAGGCTCTAAAACATTTGACCATAATAACTTGAAATGTTTACATGGTAATGTATATCTTCCAGTTTAACATTCCAATAATTATTAAAAGGTAATTAGAGATAGAAAAAGTGTTTGATGATTCTTTATAGATGATGTTATCTTTAATATTACATAATGGAGTACCATCTACCAATTTATATATAACTTTTAAAATTTTCAACATCCTAAATGTAGTCAATTATAAATTGAAAGCCTTTGCTAGCTTCCCTCATAATAGTGTATGTCCTCCAATTTGACTATGATAAGTCATATTCATAGCTTAGGGAGGTCCAATCTTTAACTTGACCATTGTAGATGATGTTATTAAAGAATTGTACACCTTTCTAGACTACCAAATTTTGGCTTAGCATCCCTAAAGTATCTAAGTAAGAGTGTTACATTTATGCTCAAATTTCCACCAAATGGATCTATGAGCAAGAAATTGAACCTATTATTATCCTGAATAAAATTATTATTAATTTATTTTTCCTCAAGTATCTCCCATACTATCCATAGACTATTGGATAATTCAGATAGTGCCAGAGTTATAGTGCACTTGCTAATGAGAAGATAACATATAGGTAGGGACCTCTAGTTTTTGGAATGATTGGGAACAACAAGAAAACTATTGTTTCTCACTAGAACTTTCCATGGCTCTTCCCCATCAAGAGCTCTGATAATCCATTTCACTCCTAGAGAAATTTCATGATTTTTTAGGTCCTTAAAACCTAATCCCCTATGGAATTTATCCATACAACACTAGTCCCATTTAATTGAATTTGTTTACCTCTTTCATTTTCCATCTAACCATAGAAAAATCTTGACATTTAATTATATCTCATTTACCTGGTAGTTGTTGAACAACCAAATAGAGGCATAAAATGATCTATACAAAGATAAGATCTTTTGAAAAATATTTATGTTGCCACCTAATGATAGGTATTGCCTATTCCAATCATCCATTCTTTTATCATTTTTCTCTTTTGATCCAAAGCCGCTTCTCTTTTAAATTTGGGTGAATAGAAAAGGGAATCACCAAATATATGATTTATTTTAGATTTGACAATGAATTCTTGATTTGACATGAAAAGGAGAGATGAATTCAATTATAGTTGTATGAATAGTGAAGTATAATCAACATTTTAGAGAATGCACTTCTATTTAGTTTAATCGCTATAATTCTTTGTAATCATTTGTATTGTACCCTACCCCAAATAAAGTGATGTTTAGTGATCCAATTATAGATGTATGAATAGTAAAGTATAATCAACATTTTAGAGAATGCACTTCTATTCAGTTTAATCACTATAATTAATTGTAATCATGTGTATTGTACCCTACTCTAAAGAAAGTGTTCTTTAGTGATTTTCAATTCCTTGTATCTTTCCCTAATATTGTGTGCCTTCGCCTGCAAGTCCATATTAGGAGTATTGACATCCTTGGCCTTTGACCAAAAATATTGTAATTAATTCTTCATATAGTGAGTGTGATTCTCATCATGGTTTTCCCATACTTTTTTCCAGGTAAAAATAGTAGTGTCATGTGTATTATTCTTTCTCTTTTAATTATTTT
>BSBK01013773.1:0-65000 GCA_027943335.1 Chamaecyparis obtusa | reverse complement strand
TACACTTTGGTCTTATATATAGGTGTCAAAGATCTCATAATTGTTGTGATGACCTCTTCTTCAGTATAAGTACCTCCAGAATTTCTAATCCCTGTAAAAACTTTTGAAACCCTATAGACATAAGCTCTGACATTTTCATCTTCTCACATTTTTAGATTTTCCATCTTTGTCTTCCAATTTTTGTAACTTTTCTTTCTTAGTGCACTTTTCTCCTTCATAAAGTACTTTGAGTCTTCATCAAATTTCATGAGCTGAATCAAAGTCCTTAACTTTTGTAAATTCTACTTCAGATAGTGCACTTATTAAAGCTCCCTTGCAAACATACTGTAAGAAAAAGTCTTATTTTCATCATTAGTAGCATTAGGAAAATCACTTTTTGCAACAATATTTTTAGGTTATTCTTCGTAATTGTCCAATAATAAATTCTTAGGTAGAATAAATGTGTCCTCATCTTATTCTTTGAGCTGTCCATGTTTTCAGAATAAAATTTAGGTATGTCCTTCCTATGATAGTCCATCTTCATATCACCTCAAGCGGTAAAGATTTCTATTTGAGGACCAATAGCTCTGATACCAATTGTTGGATACAACTAAGAGAGGGGGGGGGGGGGGGGGGGGGGGGGCAGAGTGAATCAGTTGTATTTCTATAATATAAAAATTAATCTTTTCATATCAAAAGAAAAAATGAAAATCTGAAACATCAAAAGTAACATAGATTAGAACACCAAGAATTATTTTCAAGGAAATCCTATTAAGGGAAAACCTCCAGTGGGGATGAAACCCACAAATAATGGACTAGTAATAAAGTATCTTAGTCACAAGATTTTTCCCTATTAGGAGCAGATAAATACAACTAGTACAAAGTCTCTGTTAAAGGATAGAGTCATTTTCTTTGAGTCGCCAACCTTGTTAGGCATTGATAGGATGAGCCTTTCTTCACTCGGAGAAAATTTCCCAATGTGAATGTGAAATCCACCTTTTCAAGGTTAAACCCACCTTTTGGAACCACTGTCCAAATGAAAGTATATAAATATACTGATCACTAAAATAATGAGCTGACTAACAAGAACTCCTTTACTAAAATAATTTTAATGAAGTACAATAATCACACTGTCTTCTCTACATCAGAAATCATTGCATCCACACATTCCCATTCATACCCAAACCCTTCATGTCACTTGATTTTATCATTTATACAAGATAAAAATGATTTATTAAGTCAGCACCAATTAGGAATTTCCTAATAAAAATAATTTACATAAACTCTTGTCAAGATATACACGATATTGAACAAGAAAATAACAAATATCAGTTGACAAGCATACTCCATAATCCATAACTTATCTTTTCACATGGTAGAACATGCCACATCCCATAGGTCGGCACCAAATAAGACTTCTCATGGTTACACGCTATAGCTGACATCACCAAGAGTACGTCAATCAAGGAACAAGGGAAATTATTCCTTAATGAGTCTTCTATCATATCTTGAACTTACATATCTTGAATCCATATCACATCCAAGAAAACATAGAAGTTCAAAGACTAACTCTACCACGTACCTTTATTTATGTTCCTATGACTAGTTTGTACAAAAATTGTTGTAACCTATTTCTCCAATTAAATTATTGCATGTGATCCTAGATATAAGATCTAAATTCCATTTAAAACATTAATCCAAGCTTGCAGAGTCATACATGTCATACACATCCCATACAACTATGATGATTATGCTTGTTCCTATCTTAACCAATATTACTACAACATCATATATAGTTAATTCAATCTCATGAAACATATGTTGAAATCAATGATAACACATGTCAAGAATAATTCCAACATATCTTACAACAAAGCTTATATGATACCTTGGAAATTATTTTTAGGCATAAATAGTAGGATACCACTTTCTTGTTCTGAACCCTCTTTATCTAAATCAGATCAATTTCCTTTCTCTTAAATTGAATCAAGTGTGTAGGGGTGCTTTAGATTATTTGGGTATACCACATAATTAATTGTTATATCAAATCGATGAAAAGTGACCTCTACACCACTAGTCCCAATGAAGAGAGAAAGAACATTGATCCCATTTGGATAAAGAGGCTTCAACATAGAAAGATGACATCCTACCATTTGTATATGAAAATAGTTTCCATGATCCAATAAGTCCTTCCAATGCATAATTCTTATCCATAGGCAGTTTGACCACTTTTTCACCATCTTGGACCATTCAAGTCCTTAAAAGGACAACTAGGACATTTTTCTCACCTTGGCTTACATAGATTTACATTTTTATCTAAATGGACTGAAAATACATATGAATGACCTTATTACATCAAATAGAATCAAATTTATCATTTTCCAAGGTGGTTTATAGTTGGGATGTAAGATACTTACTGTGTTACTATGTTGAATATTCAATGCTTTTGGTTTGTTTTACAATTTTTCTATGTTCAAGTATTTCAATTTGGTATATTATATTGAAACATCATTTCATAACTAACATTTAAACTTCTATATAACTAGTTCTAAGAAGACTTGTGTACTTACGACATCATTTTGCATAGTTTGTAAAGGTTATAGACCAAAGTTTTCATAAACTGATTTTTGCCTATGAAGAAAGACCATGTCAGATCATAATATAAGTTTTGACCATGGGTCATACTTATGAGACCCATCAAAAGTATCTATAGTATTGAAGTGAATTCATGATGTAAGAAGATAGGTAGGAAAATTTTAGTTTTACTTTCAATTTGGAATTGCATTTTTTTAATGCACTTTATATAATTATTCTAGTGCATAAAATTTTCTTATACATATCTTAATTTTTAAGCTATCGTCATAGAAAATAAATTATGAAACTAATTTTATGTAATTACATAATGAGCATGTTCAATTGCCTCAATCTTAGTTATCTATCACTTGGAAGAATTTAAATTTTTCATCTATTTAGAAAATAATCTTACATGTATATGATATCACTGAACCAATAAAATATATCAAACCTATCAAATTGTGAATCAGATTTAGGCTTCCATAGAGAGAATAAGAGGCCAATACAATCCTTATTGTTATGAATGGGAACACTGAGAGGGGGGGGGGGGAGGGGTGAATCAATGTTCACTATATTTAATCTTTTTAATTTACTCTTTAAACTTATCTTGAATGCTTAAGTAGTGAAATGAACATTAACATAAACAAGAAATATGAACTCAACACATAGCACCAATATGGTTACGGGGAAACCCAAATAGGTAAAAAATCCAGTGGGAACTGACACCCACTAATAATCTATACTAGTGTCTTATGATCCTTGTTAGAAGATCCTTAACCCTATTAGGAGTTGTCTTTACAATACTTTTAGTATAGTGACCTTGTCAGGGGTCAGACCCTGTTAGGAGTCTTTTACAATAACCCTGTTAGGGGTGTGGACACACTATCCTAGAGCTCACTACTCAAGTGGTCAAGGCTACAACCTTTTGATCTTAGATACACACTATATTTGTTGGATCAACTGGTACCATGACACTACTTGTCAGATCAGTTCCTTTGATGAGTTGATGTTTTGACCTCTTGCAAATCTCTAATACATCTTAACAACTCTTTGCATACTTCTTCTCTACTTATCTTAACTCTATATCAACTTACATACTTATTACAATGGGCACATCTCATATTTATATGCACTTATCAAAATAATTAACTAGGTTGGCCTATAACCAATTGCATACAACACTTCCCATTGAATTGACTCAAGCATGTTTACATACAAACATAATTACATGTCTAAACCCTAAATAAAATAGGTGCATAGCCTTTACAAAACAATTTTATCATCGCTAAACAAATTACCAACAGTCGGCTGCATACTCTATTTTGCTCTGGCATTCACTATGTGTAACTTCAACTATATGTACCTTTGTCATATTGAATCTTCTAATCCTGTGCTCTTAGACTAAGCATGAATATATTCTTACCATATTATCTTCTAGGGCACATACCATAACTTAGTCATATGGATGTATGTTGATGCTCTGATCTACTAGTGCTCTATTAACTATCCAGTCTTCTATACTTAGCCAAATACTAATCTTCTGATGATGTATGCTGACTCCAAAACACTATATGACTATGTTTCCATAATGAAAACACTATATTAAGTCATATACAATAGTATAGTCAACTTTCCAACAATCTCCCCCTTTGTCATTGATGGCAACAAAGGAATATGGCAAAGTTACTATCTATCCTCTTATACAAATGCTCTAACTTATATCTCCCTTAGTCTTGTTAGTATACATCTTCTTTACATATCTATAACTCCATATTCTATACATACTCCCCCTTTGACATTAATGACAAATGTGCTAAAAAAAAAATTGAATCTCTACAAGTACGTACAAGTACATTCGGATAAGTTATCTACAAATTATGGATCTCTTGCTTCCAGAATGCAATCAGTGCATTAACAGTTTGGAGATGGGTGCATAAGGAATATGTTAGCTTCTCCATCTTTTCCAAATCTGAGCTAGAACCTTGATCATATGTCACCATGGTGGCATTGATCTCCTTGATGTTCTGATTAAGCACATCTAGGGAGGGTGCAAGAGAATTCCTTAACTGTGTTTTTATTGCCCTTATTGTGGACATCTCCTTCTCAAGTTTTTCTATTTTATCTATCTTTCCCTAGTATAAATGTTTCCACATGTTCACATCAATGGGTGGATCTTCTACTGATTTCCTTATTCTATCAATCATAGCTTCTACCTCTTGGATCTTCTTGTATAGATCAGTAGTCAACTTGTCCTAGTTCATACAGTCAACAATAATGTTCCTGCCCTTTGCTGCAAACTCCTTCAAAGATGCTTGACCAATCTTTAGAGAACTTAGTTCAAGTGCAAAGTTTCTAACCAATTCATTTATCCTCTTCTTCATATACTTCTCTTCTACCACTTGAGATGAAAACTCTTCTAAGCTAGAGAAGTTTGTCTTAAAATTTGAAATAATTGTGCTCACATCATCCACTAAATGAACCTTAGACACTTTCTTTTCTGAAGGTAGCAAGTTGTTCAATATTTTCACTAAATCAACAAATAAGGGATTCCTCATCACTTGTTTCTCTTTGGCCTTCTCCATAGCTAAGACAATGATTTTGATCAGGTCTTCTTCTCTCCAAGAGTCCAAACTAGTGGTGTCCAGTGTCAAACTTGACAACAATGATGCTAAGTGTAATGGAGTGATAGGAGTTCTATCCATCACTTCATGATTAACATTGAATGGCATCTCAATAGATTTCTCATCTATTTTCTCACTATCTTTCATCTCCACTTGTCCTTTCTCATTTTTTGCTTCCTTTTCTTTTTCTTCTTCTTTCTTTTCTTCTTCTTTTTCTATCTCTTTTTCTATTTATTTTTCTCCTTCAACTTCTATCACATCCTCAATAAAAACTTCTTGTTGATTAGGAGGAGTGTTACCACATAGATTCTCAGCCTCTTGAGTTCTTACAAAAGCTTCTTCAAACTTATCTAAATCAATATCTGAGGCCGCCATTGCAATCTCAACATTGTCAATAAAAATTGTATCATCCTTATGTGCTTCTTCCATAGGTGCAGGCTTCTCTGCCTCTATGGGTGCTACAACTATAGGTGCTAAATCTTGAGGACCTGTATTATGTACATTGATGGTCTCTGACTCCTTCTCTACCTTTTTGGTAACTTGAGTAGTGGGCGCAGTAGGTGGGAACATGTGCCTATTCAAGAAAACTGTCTCAAAGGCTTTTTCTATTTCCTTTGCAACTAGTGAACATAATTCTTGTCCATTATATGAAAAGTTCTTGACTTGGTTCCAAGATGTGGCTTCACTAGATCTAAGAATAAGGTCTTCTCCTCTAGATAACATACTGGTAGACTCTCATCTAAGATCTTCTCTCTTATTCTCAGATCTTCCTCCATTGCTTGTCTCTTCAAGAAATCTAGAATGTTCCAAACATTGTCTGGAATCACAGTCTTCAATTCTAGCATTGTCTTCTTAAATTTAAGCATATTCTTGATAATCATGCTATGAATCTCTGACTTATCTATTTCACTGTACTTCTCATAAAATTTTCCTGTTTGATCAATCCTTCCTTCCTTAGTTATCCTTGAACTTAGCACTTTTAGACTAGGTCTAAAACTTAGTTGTGGAGGTGCTTGAGTACTATTTCTTTGGCTCCTTGTAGTGTGTGAGGATGGCTGACTATTAAATGTCTCTTTCTTCCTCTTTTCCATTTTCTTATACTCTGGAGGAGCGGTAAGATCAATTGTTTCCTTGGACGCAGGAGGGGTATCATCTGTTTTACCCTTCGGATCATCAAACTTCTCCACTTTTACCTTCTTCAATTTTGGGTCATTAGTCTCTACCTCTACTGTGGATGCACTGTCAATTCCCAAAGAAATCTTTTCTTGTCTTTCTTTGTCTAGGTCTTCTTGAGTTACTCCATGAATTTTCAATATCTCAGAAGTAACCTTGGTTACTTTTCTTTTAGTTGTTGCACTGTTTCAAACTACATCAACTTCTCTTGTTTTCTCTTCATAAGTCCCCCACCTTGGCTCATTGGGGTCCTTAGGTGCTAATAACAGTACTTGAGAATATGCCTCTATGATTGGCTCCTCAACCTCATACCCAAGTGGATGAATCCACTTTTTCCTTGGTTCAAATTATTCCATACATGTTGTATTAGTCTCCACCATAAAGTAAATGCTATCCTTGTATTTTTCAACTATTTTCTTAGGTATCCTGTACCTCATCTGCATTCTTACCCTGAATGTCTTCAAATCTAACTCCATATAATCCTTAAGTGTACTCTCAGTAGATGCCTTGAAGGATATTTGTGGCATAGTAGGAATAGTCTTGTCTAAATAAAAATCTGACACTTTTCCAAGAATGTGGAAGTACATGTATATTATCAAAGACCCAAACCTAAATATTTTGGTCTTGTCATGTTTAATGGATTTAATGTTGTCTATCAGTTACATGCACATAGGATCTCACACAGATTAAACTCTCCATTTTCTCTCACAAGTCTTATTGATGCAAGAATTATTGCTATTGACACACTATTCACCCTGCTGCTATGTTGAAACCTATATCCTAGTATCATAGACATCAATCTAATGTCTTTCTCCTCTATAGGCTCAATAGCCATTATGTGCCTATCATTTCTTGACTTGCATGTTTGTTCAACAAGTTTCCTCACATCCTTTCTTGTTGGAAGAATGACATCTTTCTTAGAGAGACCTATCATCTCATGAATTAAGTCACTTGTGATTCTCATCGGTACTTCACCTATCTAGAATAGGTCATCATGAATCCTGCTAAGTAGAATCTTTATCCATTTAGACTCATAGAAATCATATGGAGTAGCATATTCAATTATAGGGTAGTTTGCAAACTGTACATATTCATCTAGGAAGGTTTTATCTAGTTTCATCATGGTCTCTAAGTGCACTTTTATCCTTTCATGTCCTACTTGTTCCTTCTTATAGTAAATATATGCTCGGATGTCTTCTACATGCATAACACCCATAGGAGTGCAGGAGAATGCCCCTTCTAGGTCATCCAATGTAGATTTGAATGGGTGCCTCTTAAATACATATCTTTTCTTCTTTGCAACATCAAAAACAATAGGGGTAGCCATCACTTACTTGTATATCACTTTCCTAATGGTTTCCAAGAACTTCTAAATCGACGCGACAGATTAGGGCTTCCGCAACCAATCAAACACACTAGTTCACTAGTGAATCAATCTTCAATCCTTCAAAAACAACTATTAGGGCTTCTGTGCTCTCCAATCACTCAAAATCGAATGAAATAAGTGATCTACAAGTCTCTATGTACTTTAAAGTGAAACTTTTTCCATTAATGATTGCCCCTTAAACCAAACTATCACTGAAAATCTTTAACTTTCATTCTGTAATCAATCAGCTAGTGCGCTCTTACACATAGATTTTTCTAGTCTTCAAAAGGTTAAATCCAAATGTTCATACTTTGAGGGTGAGTATACCAGCCACGTAGGGGTCTAGAGCTAAATTAGCTCCCCATATGACCCTGAGGGTCCTTCATCCAGATGTAGAGGGTGCCTCCACTGTGGATGCATCCAATACATTATCATCAACCTTATCCTTCTTTGCCTCTGACCAAATCAAGCTCACATCTTATGAAACTTTCACAAGCTTGACTTCTCCTTCAATATCCAAAATTGATTCTTCTAGCTTTTTAGGGCTTTCCTGACTTTGCGTTCTTGATCTACAAAATTTTGAGATGTTTTCAGCCTTGTTACATGAGTGACAAATAACTGGAGGCCTTAAATTCCTCGGCGCATTGACATGGGTTACCATTTTACACTGTCTAGCTGAGTGACCATTATAGTTACAAATCTGACATGTAATACTCTAAGAACTTCTTGCATTTGGTTGATTCTGATTTCTCTGATTATTCTGAGTCTTGTTCTTCTGAATTGTTTTACAATTCATAGCTCTATGACCAAATTTATTACATGAATAACAGTAACCATTGAAAGGTCTTACCTCTTTACAATTCCTTGCTATATGTCCATTCTTGTTACATGCATAAAAAGTTTAGTCTACTGGCTTGTGCTCATCTTTGGATGGTTCAACATGTTCTTTAGTTTGATTCTTAGTATCAGTAGTGTCTTCTGGTGCTTTCATTCTTGCTCGCATATTGTCAATCTGATTTTGTGCTTCATTGAATCCAATGCCATTAGTATCTCCTTTAAGCTTCCGAGCATATATCTGAGATTCTATCAGATCCTTGCTTGTGTGCAATTTATCAATGTGATTCTTTGCATCTTTCAATTCGGATTCCAAGCTTTCTTTTTTGTTTCTTAGCTCCAAGATTTCCATGTTTGCTTGCCTCAATGCTTCATTCAGTTGAAGGTTCTCTTTGATCTTTTCATCATAGACTTCCTGATTGTTAGTTATCTTGTCATCTAAGTCTTCAATCTGATCTTTCAAAGATGTGTTCTCTTCATTTATCTTTTTGACCATTATCCCTAAATCACTGGTAGAATATTCTTTTAAATTTTTTTGTAGTCTTTTGATGACTGCTTGAGGATCACTAATTTTTCTTTTAGCTCTTCAATTTCCCTTTTAGATCTGTCCAAGTCTTCAAGAGAAGCTTCAAGATTTCTTTTCAGATGTTTCATTTTTGTCTTGTCCATGATCTCCTCAAGTGGTTAAACTTCTTTGCTAAGGACCAGATATCTGAAACCAATTGTTAGGAATGGGAACACTGAGACGGGGGGTGAATTAGTGTTCACTATATTTAATCTTTTTACTTCACTCATTAAATGTATCTTGAATGCTTAAGTATTGAAATGAACATTAACATAAACAAGAAAAAAGAACTCAACACATAACACCCATATGGTTATGGGGAAAACCGAATAGGTAAAAACCCCGGTAGGAATTGACACCCACTAATAATCTATACTAGTGTCTTATGATCCTTGTTAGAATATCCTTACCCCTGTTAGGAGTTGTCTTTACAATACTTTTAGTATAGTGACCTTGTCAAGGGTTGGACCCTATTAAGAGTCTTTTACAATAACCCTGAACATTAGGGGTGTGGACACACTATCCTAGAGCTCACTGCTTAAGTGGTGAAGGCTACAACCTTCTGATCTCAGATACACACTATATCTGTTGGATGAACTAGCGTTGTGACACTACTTATCAGATCAGTTCCTTTGATGCATTGATGCTTTGACCTCTTGCAAAGCTCTAATATATCTTAACAGCTCTTTTCATACTTCTGCTATGCTTATCTCAACTCTATATCAACTTCCATACTTATTACAATGTGCGCATCTCATATTTATATGTCCTTATTAAAAAAATTAACTAGGTCGACCTATAACCGATTACATACAATGCTTCCAATTGAATTGAATCAAGCATGTTTACATACAAACATAATTACATGTATACAACCTAAATACAATAGGTGCATAGCCTTTTCAAAACAATTTTATCATTGCTAAACAAATTACCAATAGTCAGTTGCATGCTTTGTTCTGTTCTAGCATTCATTGACTATGTAACTTCAACTATTTGTACCTTTGTCATACTAAATCTTCTGATCATGTGCTCTTATACTAAGCATAAATATATTCTTGTCATCTTATCTTCTAGGGTGCATACCATAACTCGGTCATACGCACGTGTGATGATGCTCTAATCTACTGGTGCTTTGTTAACTATCCAGTCTTTTGTACTTAGTCAAATACTGATCTTATGATGATGTGTGCTGACTCCAAAACACTATATGACTTTGTTTTCATAATGAAAACACTATATTAAGTCATATACAATAGTATAGTCAACTTGCCAATAGTTATATGTAAAATTGAGTGTTATACCCAAATGATGCAAATAACATCCTTCTGCATGCTCAATTATGCAAAAGGTTATTTGCATCATTTGTATTATACCACTCAATTATGAGTTCCCAAGGATTTTGAATTATGTAAGGGGTGTGCATGTTGGTGAAGTATGAACCTCAAAATTTTAGAATCTAAATTTTATGTCTCATCCACTTCTCTCTTTAATTTTATGTCTCATCCCCTTCTCTCTATTTCCATTTTTATACAAGATTAGAATTACTTATAGGAAATTAATTAACCTCAACATTTTAGAATCTAAGTTTTATGTCTCATCCCCTTCTCTCTTTAAAACATGTTTCTTATTTTTATTTTTCTAGGTAAAGTGAGATGGTAATTGGGGCCTTGTTGGGAGCCTCTTTGTCTTGAGATAAAGGTATTTTTCTTATCCATGCTCTTATTATAATTATTTAAGCCTAATGCCTTCTTTTCTTTGGAATTAAAGAGAATGCATTATAAATTTTAGTGCAATGTATTTGCATCTTCCAAGTCTTCTCTGAAGTAGCCAAAAATTAGATTACTAGATATAATAGCTAAGGGTATTCTAGAAGGATATGCTAAGAAATTAATTTATTATGTATGAGATAATAATAAGGTATGAAGAATATTCTTGTACTGTGATGCTCTAAACATATAATTAACTAGTAAAATTTTGTTATGTTTCATGGCTTGTATGGTGATATTTTTAAATGTGGAATTAAGTAGCAAAATGTACTTATGTTTCATGGGACCATTTCATTGATAGTTTCTTAGGTCCCTCCATGGGATCATCACCTTAGATACCTTATGGTGACCTCATAGGGGTCTTGAATCCCATGATTAACTGGTGAGCTTAAGAAGTTTTTCTTTGTAAAGCTATACTTTTGTTTATGGTGTCTTTCTTAGCCTATCTCTTATTTGTTTGAAATATTATTTTCAAATGTTGTCCTTAATCTCATTACTCTTATTTATTAGAGGAGTAATTTTGATTTTACTTTGATTGATTCAAGTCTTTCTCAAGTATCAAGCTAATGATGAAACCAACCTAAAATGTGGTTGTGACCCAACTTTTGCAGATTACCCTAAGTAATTGTTACCAGTAAGTTAGACATTAATATTGGCATTATGTTGATCTCCAAAAAAACTCAATGTACCCATCCTCGGGACATCCCCATACTAGGTAGTTGGAGTACCCAATTACTATGTTAGTATGTTAAATTTTAAATGGCTTTGGTTTGATTTTCAATTTTTCTATGTTCAAGTATTTCAATTTGGTATATTGTATCAAAAAATCATTTCATAACTAACATTTCAACTTCTATATAACTAGTTCTAAGAAGACTTTTGTACTTGCGATATCATTTTAAGCAATTTGTGAAGGTTATAGACTGAAGTTTCCATAGCCCAATTTTTTTTCGTGTGAAGAAAGACGATGTCATATAATATCAACGAAGAACAAAATAAGGAAATAATTGCTAGATTCTGGTCTAACTTGAAAAGAAAAGCTAATGAAAAATGTTATTGTCCCTACAAAATTTGTAAGGGATTAAAGACTAGAATACTTCTAATAAAAATGGCTAGGAAACATTGTAGGGAGAATGGTCACATTGAAGGGTGACATGATTATCATTGATTGGTAAGTTGTTCATTATATCATTTTAACAATTTATATACATAAGAAATCACTTGATGATGAGATTATGTTCATGATTTATTTATGTTGATCATTTTTATATAGGTTGAGCAGCCCAGAGAACATGATATGGACAACCACAACCCAAAGAATATGGTTTTATAAGTAGAGGAACATGGAGGTGCGAATATCAAAGGTGAAGATAATGATCTCACGAAAGATGACAATCATGCGACAAAAAATATAATTGAAGATGATGGTACAAATACATTGATCTATGACACATTTAGTATTGGTGCAACTGATCATGATGATCAAGATGACCTTGATGTTTTTCATGATATACCTATACTTAAGAAGTAATACGAAGCCCTTTACAAAGGGTCACAAACAACTCTTCTCTCTGCTATATTGTTGTTAGTGAACTTGAAGGTTATGAATGGTTTATCCAACATAACAATGTCACATATGTTAAGGTGTGTGATATATTTCATTATAGATAATGAAGGGTGAATCATGTATAATTAATATTCTTTATATCGACAAATTATTATTTTTCTTCTAGATTGATAGATGATTTTTTGTTAGCACCATCAAATATTCTACCTAGCTCATATCGAGAATTATCTACTTGTCCCAATGATCATATTATATATCATAAAAATAAGAATTTGTAAAAGAATGCCCTAAATTTTATACAAGTAGTATCAAACAGATCAAATAACAAAAAAGGTGTCTCACAAGGTTCTTCGTTATATTTCCATTATTCCATTTATGCAATGATTATTCAAGTGCACTAGCTTGGCACAATTTATGGATTTCCATGCATGCAATAGAAGTAGAGATGACATTATTTGAATGTCTGTGGACGGTTCAACACTTATGGAGATAGAGGAAAAGAGGCCACACTTTAAAGAGTAACCTCATAATCTCAAGCTTTCATTGGTGGTAGAAGGTATCAATCCATTTGGAGAGATGGGATTTGTTTACTCGGTGTGGCCTTTTTTTGTTATTAACAATAACATTCCTCCATGGATGTAAATAAAGAGGGAGAACATAATATTGATAATGATTTTTTTAGGTATTTTATTATTTAATAGACATCTATATTAAATTTTAAATATTGCAGTAAAATGATCATAATAATTATGTAATACTTTTGTTCATTCATCTAGGTAAGTACCAATTTTTTTAAAAATGAATGTATATATTAAGTCTCTTATTGATGAGTTATTGGAGTTATGGAATGGTGTCACTGTGTATGATGTCTCTAGACCAATAGTACAAAGACAATTTCAATTCCATGTAATGGTTGTATGGACAATACATGATGTCCCAAGGCTAACACATTTTTATGGCATGTTATAGTGTTCAAGTTGTGTATGATAATTATAATTATAAAAATTAACATATTTAATCCAATTATACATTATCTTGTAGGTCTTCAAACAAAGAGAAAATTTTCATGTCCAGTTTGTTGTCCAAAGATGAAATCTCATCATTCAAAAAGTTTAGGAAAGCGGGTTTTTGATGAGTATAGGCACTTCCTCCACAAAAATGATAAGTATCAAAATATTGGAAAACATCTTTTCAATGGGAAAGAAGAGACTACATCAAATCCACGAAGAATGAAACCTCATATGTGGAAGTGTTAATACAATAGAATTAATCATCAAGGAAATGTCATTCCATCTAATGGTTTATGTTTGGAAATTATAGTTTTCTATTGTGATTTTTTTACTAATGATGTAATTGATGATCGTGAAGGTTGTCAATGTAGTAATGATGGTATCTTCTAAAGAGACTAAAAATTTATTCTTGATAATTTAGAAGGTTTTCCTAAATTATGAGCAACTATAAGTTGTGCATTTGTTTGATACTATGCATACTAGAAAGAATATAACAGAGACATAGAAAATATTGGATGGAAGGCATGAAAAAGAAAAACTTGTCAAAATTTGTAGTGACATCCATGAATCCAATCATGTAATGAAACATTTCATTCAATCAAATAGAAATGGAGACGAGATTAATATAAGTGGCCTTCCTTGGTTATTAACGGACCAGAAAAGAAATTCTATAAACAAAATCATGTGAAAAATTCATTTTCCCATAGGATCTACTACCCACATAAACAATATCATATCAAAGAAAAGTGAATTTGGGCTAGGGATGAAAATGCATGATTGGCATACATTCATTAAGGTAATTCATATTTTTTAGTATTTACTATATATTTGTAAACCACATTTTATTTTCATTGTATTATGTTAGAAAAATATGGAAAAATAATTTTATAATTGTTGTAGTATGTTCTACATCTATCTCTCCTAGACCATTTCAAAAATAATGTCAATAAATTCATATATGATCTTGGAAAATACATGAGGTAAGTAGTGATATTTGTTCAATTTCTTGTATAGATATTATATTTGTGATTTTGTTTACTTGTTATGTAATATATTATATAGTATATTGTAAAGTCTCATTTATATATTTTTGTTTCTTAAATCTCTTGTAGGTGTTTGTCATTTAAAGAAATACATAAAGAAGATATAAAATATTGAAACAAAAAAATTCCTCATCTAATGTGTGAAATGTAAAAGTGTCTACCTTCAACTCTTTTGAATGCACAAAAGCACTACCTCATACACTAAGTTGAGGAGATTGAATTGGGTGGACTTGTACATAGTAGGTCAATGTGGATGGTTGAGAGGAACTTGAAATTTTTTAAGGATTTGGTTCAATAAAGAGCATGTCCTAAGGGTTCTATGGTGGAGGGATAAATTGTATACCAGATTATGGTGTACATTACTAAATATCCTCTTAGGTTTGTAGAAACCATTCATGTAGATTGTATTTAGGATCCCAACCCTATTAACAAATTCTAAGGGGAGTAATTGATGGGGAAAGGTAGATTGAGGAAAGTGAGAAGAAATTATAAGATTTTATTGTGGTTAATTAATTCTTAATCTTCAAAATAAATTAGTTGTATGTCATCTATTTATTCTTTGTACAGTTGGTCGAGAGTGGGATGCACTACATTTGTATATTGCAAAAAAGATTGATTGGATGATGGTATGGATTGAATGATGTCAACATTTTGGTTGTACATTAATATGGGAAGGTGTGGCTTCATTTGTTAAAGAAAATCATTGTAATGGAGATTCTAATGTTATGCGAAGGGAAATTGATTTAGCATATGATTTAAGAGATAAATGGGTACGTATGAATTTATTAATTACCCATATGTTTATCAACTCACTATGCAATAATCATCTACAATGGGCCAAACTATCAACTAGGAGAAGAGCTCTTTATTCTTCATTAACACTCCAGTGGATAGACAACTACTTCATATCGTCAGAATGATTGGTTGTTCCATTTAGGAATTCCCTACTACCTATCTTGGCCTCCCCTTGGGTTTTAAACTGACTAATTATTTTTGGCTCAATTTAGTGGAGAGGTTTAATAGAAAAAATTCTAGATGGAAAGGTGATCTCTTGAGTCAAGATGATAAAATCCTCCTGAAAGCCTCTTTACAAAGCCTCCCAATTTTTTCTTTGATTCTTTTCAAAATCACTTCCAAATTTGTTGATCATATTGAAAAAATCAAGAGGTCCTTTCCCTGGTCTGGAGTTGAAGATAGAAAATGGCTAGCTTTCATGGCCTAGGACAAGGTTTGAAAACCCTTGAAATGGGGAGGTTTGGGATTCCATCTGATTAAGGTAATTAATATTTATTTACTGGGGAAATAAATTTGGTGGATCTATGGTGAGCAGAAGGAACAAAACTAGATCATCCTTAAGAAGTACCTTTTTCTGTTCACAGTAATTATGGACTTTCTCAAGTTTGATATCAGTATTGAGGGTTTCTCTACTTGGAATAGCATCCAACAAGATAAAATTACTTCTCTTATGGGGGAAAAGTGGTTGTTGGGCAATGGATGCAATATTAAGTTTTGGGAGGATAATTGTATTCATAAATCTTCTCTCAATTCCACCCTTGATGTCCATCCCCTCATCAAAGATTGCAACAAGAGATTTGGTCCCTAGGTTTTAATTATTGGAGCAATCACTCTTGGGTTGTATGGGTAGGGTGGTTGATAGTCTTAAACCTTTTATGTTGTATCTCAATGTGCAGAAGCTAGAGATGATGGTGGAGGATTCTATGATTTAGGTCGCTCATCCCTCAAGATCCTACATAGTTTTCTCAGCTACATCTCTCCTCCTAAACCATTTGGACCCACCCCCATTTTGGGCTAAGGTTTGTAGCAAGATATTGATAACTAAAATCAACTTTTTTTATTGGCTAGTTTTGCAAAATAAGATTCTTACGTTGGATAACCTTCAAAAGATGGGGACGATGTTGGCTAATTTTTTCTTCTTATATTTGAGGGAGGAAGAAACTTCTTTCCATTTGGTTGTCTCATGTCCTTATTGGTGGGAAGTTTGGAATTTGGTCCTTAGCATTTGGAACACTTGGTTTTTTCTGGAAGCCTAGAGGATATTTTTGTCCAATGGAGAAATGTTGATGTGGGTATTTAAAGGAACCTATGGAATATTATTGCCCCTCATCTCATTTGGAAAATATGGAGAGAGTGCATTGGCAGGGTGTTCAAAAACACCTCGTTGCCCTCAGTAATGGTGGCAGAAAAAATCAAAAGAAGCATCTAGGAGAAGAGTGAGGTGTCTTTAGGTTGGAAGCTAGATTTTTTTTCTAGTCTTAATCCTAACAAAGTCCCCAATGCCTCTAGGTTGGAGCAGGAAAATGTGTTATGGTTATCTCCCCCCAAGGGTTGGATCAAGGTCAATTTTTATGGGGCTTCTAAAGGAAACCTGGGTCTTGTTGGGTGTGGTGGAATGATAAGGGATGATGTGGCTAACTATATTATTATGGTGGCTCTCCCCATTGGGACTCAGTCTAACCATGTGGCAAAAGTGGTAGGTCTCCTTCATATTTTAAAAATGATTGATTTATCTAAATATAATAAAGTTTGGATCGAAGGTGATTCGATGAACAATTTATACTGCATCAAGGGTAAGTCTAATCCATCATGGAAAATCAAAGCTATTATCAAAGATGATCTTGTAATTACTAATAATTTACAAGTACTTATTTCACATGTGTATCATGAGGCCATTGGGACGGTGGATGCATTGGCTAACCTGGCTGTTAGATCAGATGGTATCATGACTTGGCAAGGAGGAAGTAAACTTAATGCTCATTTAAAAGCTAAGGTGGCGTATGACAAGATTCACTGTAGGAGGGCTGATTTGGTGTATCTTTGTAGCATTAATTACAAGACAACTATGCAATAAGGGTGACCATATCATTATGGAAAGTCTTGTCATTCCTAGTTCAATGAGAGGAGAAGGCACGAGTTTTTTAGAGGTGTGACAAGCTATTTCCTTTTCATATTTTTCATCATGTTCAAAGATTTTTTGATTTTTCTTTGTAACCGTGCTCTAGGAGAAGTAAGGATGGGTGGGGACCTAAATCATGGTGAACCCAAGAGCTGCAAGAGGTGGAAGGATGAGAAGGAGGTTTTGGAAAAGTTGTGAAAATGAGGGCTTGCCACTTTCATGGAGAAACTGCACGGTCTTGATGAAGAGGTTACCAAGAAATTTTTTTGATAGTTGGAAGGAAAGCATGGTTACCATTGGGGGGATGGATGTCAAAATTATCGAGGATATTATTTTTGGAGTCTTGGGCCTTAGCTCAAAAGGGATGAAATTTTATAGTGACAATAAAGTCTCTTATAATGTTATTCGTCATTTCCCAAAGGACGAAGAGGAAGATGAGAAACTAGTTCAAGACACTAGGAGCTACTATGATGTCCTTAGCTTCAAGGAGATCTGGTCCAAGGTGATGTTGGCCATTATGGAATATATTACTCTTAACAGGAGGTATAAAAGGGCCCATTCTTATCACTTTGTCCTTCTCTAACACTTTAGGAACAAGGTTAGGGTTTTGTTTCCCTTTTATTTTCTTACTTCCCTTTTGCAGAACATTGCTGAGCATAAAAGAAATGAGAATAAGTTGATTCTACATGACGAACTTATTCTTCTCATTGTTGAACATATTAGTAAGAAGTCAGCTCTTAGCCCTTCTCCTCCCCAACCCCTGGAGGGAGGGCCAGCCATTAGCTTGACCAAGAGAGGTAGGGAGGATGTGGTTAAGGAGGGATCATCCTCTCAAAAACTAAAAATTAATTTAAAAAAGTGGTATGGAGATTAAGTCGTAGGGGGCTAGAGCTAGGGGTTTCTCATATTTTAAAGGGATTTCTCTAGAAAAGCATAAGAATGATAACAAGGACTCTTTGTCTGCTACTAGGAGTGAATCCAAAGTGGAGGGGATTAAAAACACTAAGGTTGTATTGGATATAGGTGATCTGTCATGCCCTGATAGTCTTGGATTTGATCCTTAGAAATCTGAGATTAGTTTATATTTTCTGGATGGTTTGTTACTTGTTTTGGAACATGTTTCAGTTGAACAATTTGTTATCTAGCATCGTTATTATGCTTTATAAACTCTTGGAGAATTCAGAGTTCACTAAGTCTGATTCTCAGAATAATGGTCTAAGCATTTCAGTATGTGTTATATCAGAATTTTATCTTTTGAATCGGTTCAGATTCAGAATCCTGTAGTAAGAAATATTTCAGAATGACATTTCAGCTTTCAAGTTTATCGCAATAGTTTTAGTTCCATTTCATGTGTGTATGTTTCAGAATGGGTTGGTGACAGGAATTATGATTCAGATATGTTCATTGATCAATTTGTATATATATATATATATATATATATATATATAATTGTTATAACATTTCATTTGTATAAATTGGTGTACGTTAATATGAAATAATTATATGTTTATGTGTATATATATAGACTTATAGTTGATTTTATATACGTACATATGTTTATATTAATGAATGATTATAATTATACGTATAATATTTGATGATTGTTATTAATGTTAATTTCTATATGAAAGGAATTATAATAGTAATTAGTATTAATATTAAGATAAATATTAATATTAATATTAATGACTATTAGTATGATTATTATGTATATGAGGTAATGGTAAGGATTAGTATTTATATTAATATTAATATTAATATCTTTTTATTGTTAGTATGTTGGTAATGTTTTATTTTAGATGTTAGTTTACTTAGCAGATTTTGATGTCAATACCTATGCTAAAGTGTTAGCGGGCTTAGTGTTAGTAGATAGCAGGAAGTTTTGTTTAACTTAATCTAAACTAAGTTAACCTAGCCTAAGTAAAGACTAAGGCATGATTTTATGCGGTATTTCTAAACCTATCAAAACACCTAACCTAAACTAGCCAAGACTTAGCAAATTTTAGTGGATTGTTATGGCGGAAAACTTGGCAATTCAAGGCTGTAGGTATTGGCATGCGAGCTGTACCAAAAATGCCAAGTGTGGAGTTTTTGGTGTGAGTGGGGTTTTTTGAGATTAGCTCGCAGTAATGAGCATTTATTGTATGTCTTATCGGTCATTTTGCTTGGTGATGGATCGCATTTTGATTTCAGTTCACCATTGATAAACTTCAATTTGAAGGAAATAACAAACCCTCTGTTCAACAGGTTTCTCTATGAAATTTTGGGAAGTTGTTAACCATGAGGGAGATTCTTGAGTTTCACCAGTTCATTTTATCTTCACGGCATTGCATACCTCATTTCTTCTGTCGATATCGTGGTTGCATTTTCTCTGAGTTAGTTGTGCGATTTTTGTGAAGCACGGCTTTGAGGAGGACAAAGACTTCATCTGCGAGTTGGGTAGGAAGCTCTGCAAACGGTCTTTAGTGTTCACCCTCGCATTTTCTCAGGTAGGGGCAATTTCTTAACTCTCTCTCTCCTTGAATTCTTTGCTTAATCTGCATGATGTAAGGAAAATGTTAAAAAGTCTTTTGGAATAGTTTTGTGAATGAAATTATTGCATGAAGAAAGTAACTGTGAAGGTGTAGTTAGATTGTAAACTTGTTTTCATTTATCTACGGTCTCTGTTATGAAGTTTCCATTTATAGTTAAACATGGGTACTTGTGATCTTGGAAACATAAAGAGAATTCTGTCATAGAAATACTGTGAAGAGTCATAGCTTCAGTGTGATGAGTCTCTATTTATTTTGTGACCATCTTGAGGTTCGTCTTATATCATTCTCTGTCAGAATGAAAGTTTATTAAGGGTTGTGAAGTAAGGTTTTTTTTTTATGTCGTCTCTAGCTCATTTTCTTTACTAGTTTTAGTAGAATATAAGGTTTGTTGAAAACCCATCTGCTAGTTTGAGAAAAAGTGTTCAGAGGATTTTTGGGTTGAATCTGTTACTATGGTTTCAGTTTTATGAGCTCAATGTTGTCTTATAGAAGTATAAGGGATAGTTTTATTCTCTATTCTTTTGAATAAGCCATTTACGACTATAGTATAGTTATCATTATTAAGGGATTTTGAAGTTATGTTTCGTATGGCTTCGACATTGACAACATATTCCTTGAGTGAAGTACCTGTTAGTCTTTTGGGTTTTCATTATCGATTTGTATTGTTATTCATTGGTTCAGGAAAAGGGTTCATATGGAATCATTTTGTGGTTTTGAGTTTATCAATTATAGAATGTATTATTGTTATCGTCAACAGTTTCTTCTAAATTTATAAGGGTTAGTTTTCAACAGCATCTATTACTAGTTGTTCGGTTGTTTTGGAAGGTCTCTATTTTTGTGAGTCTTCTTATAAACAGTCAACTGCGATAAACTTGAGGTGAAGGGAAACAAAATGTTAGTTGTGTTCGTAGTTTGTGGTTGCATAAATTACATTTATTAAACTATGGGCGGGTCTTTGTTTTGACTATAAATACAGTTGATTTCATAGCTTTTGTGAATAGTCGATCCTACTTATGACAATTAGCATGATTCTCTGTGTTATTGATGACTGTCAGTTTGTATATATATATATATATATTTATTAATGGTTATTATGATATATATATGCATCGGCAGTAGAGTGTCGACAGTTAGCAGTTCATATTTATATATATAGAGTAGCATAATATAGCTGACTATATATATATATGAATTAGATGTGTGTCGACAGAGTGTTATAGACTAAATATAAATTCGATGGCATTATAGTTTCAGTTGTTAAAAAATGATGTAATATTTTGGGTGTAAACTTAGAAATAAGATTAATTTAATTTTCTTTTGGTCTTTAGACTGAAAATACAATCTTACAATTTGGTAAATTCATTTTCTAATTCTGAATTACCAAGATGTATAATTATATGTTTAGTTGATTTCTTGCATTCTATGATAACGGTAAAATTAGAGATTTTACTTAGCACTCTGTAATGTTATGTATGAAGTTATAAGACTATATCCATGCTAGAATACATGTATGTATATATATTGCCGTGATATATACATATATGTACGCTGTCATGAATATAGGGATATGAACGTATAGATAACAGTACAGAGTGTAAAGTCTGGAATGTTATGTATAAGGTTATATGACTATATGCATGCTAGAATACATGTATATATATATATTCCCATGATATATACATATATGTACGCTATCATGAATATAGGGATGTGAACTTATAGATAACAGAACAGAGTGTAAAGTATATATATAATCTGTTATGATCAACAAACTATTTAACTGATATCTGTAATGAGTTTTGTGGAAGATTTCTGTATATTTCAGATGGAGTCTATTTATGATTAGATTTATTTATAATCATTGTAGATAAGATTCCAATGTGAATGAAATTGTTTATGGAATTTTGTATTGATGTTAATATGATGGAATAGATTATGGTTATAATTTTGTCAGAAGATTTAATACTTGGTTAAGTATAGAATGGTAATATGGAAACATGGTTTAATATGGATTTCTAGATTGTGGATTCAATTTTATTATTGATGCAATGGAGATAACTGTATATTGAAATGGAATTCTATAGTTCATTTTTCTCTATAGCAGTTAAATCATGTGTATTCTTAGATTATGCAAGTGTGATCCTTTAGATTGGGTGGCTGTCATGAATCAAGTAACTTATGGTGATAGAATTATTTTGTCAGATGCCCTCTGACACTAGTCTAGATCCTTATGGGAAAGTTTATGATAGTTATTTAATCAAGTGATAATGTTAAAATTCATGGGTTGGGTTTCATATAACAAAATAAGAACTTATGGTTTCACCTGACATATTGAATCTTACGAGTGGCTGAACGTAGGTTCTTATGTTGACACCCATGAACTATTGGATCATTTCCTTGACATAATCTGTGCGAGTTTATTTCTGAAGAACTATTTTTTAGAAATTAAGTGCTGGCTTTAATCTGGTTGAGAAAAGAAAATTGTACTTTCAGAATATCTGATATGTGGATTACATGTTTATCATGCTATTACTATATCTAACATGCAGGTTTACTGAAGGTTTAAATAACTTGGACAACGTGACTAAGCCCTTCTGTGTTTGTTGATTGTGTTTGCTTATGATTTCAGGTTCTATGTATATGGTAGAAGGACTTGGAAGGATAGTCTACCGAAAGAACATTAGGGACTAGATGTAGTATGGTTCTTGGTTATTAAATGTATCTGAATTTGATTCAATCAGTTAGCAATTTGATTGTACTTGAATTTTTGTATTGTATTTGATTTGGAGTATATCCAAATACTCAAATGTAATTATCAGATATGTAATAATGCAATAATAATACTCTTGGTATCTGGTTGTAAAGATTTTATGTAATGGATTAATATTCAAAAAAAATAAATTTTGGTGTTTATTTGAGTTTTCATTTTTTGTTAGTTGGTTTGAGGTTGGGGTATTACATTTGGTATCAGAGCCTAGGTTTAAACACTCAGGGCTTGAGGGATTAGTAGGGTTTACATTATGCCTCCTATGAGGATTTTAATTAAATCTCTTTTATAGGAATTCAAGTATGCCTCCTGTTACTCGAGGAGCTCGGGGACAAGGAAACCCTGCCGATGCCGATGCAGGCAGAGGCAGAGGAGGATGTAGGGGTCGCGGTCATGGTCAAGGTAGAGGATAGGGTCACCAAGGAATGCTTGGTGACAAAAATCCTCAGGGTGAAGAACAAAGGGAAGCTCAGGCTGAAATTCTTCAGCGAATTCTTGAATGGTTGGATGGGATTGAAGCTAGGAATAATATTCCTGGTGGGGGAGAAAATGCTCAGAATATACAGATTCCCAATGCCGACCAAGCTATAGCAGAGGATCCTGTTATCAGGACTCAGCTAAAAGATCTATCTAAGCTTAAAGGTCCATACTTTAATGGAACAGAAGCTGGTAATGAAGTAGAAGCTTGGCTTCTAAACATCGAGAGATGTTTTATTCTTCACGACTATCACACTAATGTGAAAGTTCGTTGGACTGCAATGCAGTTAAGATCTTTTGCATCCATATGGTGGGATATGGAATTAGAACACCTTGGAATCCATATTTCTCAAGTCACTTGGGAATTGTTCTTAGAGAGATTCTGGGAAAGATTTATGTCTGAGTACTGGCAACAATCAAGGTCTGAGGAATTCTTTAGCATTTCACAAGGAAATACCACAGTGGAAATGTATGAAAGAAAGTTCTTTCAGTTAAAGAAATATTCCGGTTGGAATGAAGGTGATAAACCTTTGGTACAACATTTTATCAGGGGTTTAAATCCTAAAATTGGTGAAGAAGTGAGAACTTTCAAACCAAAAACCATTAAGGAAGCTGCTGATCAGGCTAAGCTTACAGAAATGAAATCTGGTTTTACAACCAAAAGCACTGTTATTTCATCAGTTCCAAGCAATAGCAAGAGTTATAAACCTTTTAAGGATGATTCTAAGGCAGCACCTAGGGGCTTTGCAAGTAAATCTCAAAAGAGAAAATTTGATAAATTTCCCAAAACAAACAAGAGCTTTAAGGTCCCTGAACTACCTAAGTCCTTTAAGCCTATTCAAAGTGTGCAACAGAGTTATGCACCACCACCAGCAAAATCCACACAAGATAAGAGCACCAAAAGAGGAGCAGAATGTTGGCATTGCGGGCAGTTGGGTCATCTACAATGGAATTGTCCTCTTCGAGGTAACAATCAAGGCAGGTCAAAAGCATCAGGTTCTGAGGCTACTGTTGGAGATTCTAGTAGAAACCACTGTATCTTTGCTGCTGTGGATCATAATCAAGCAGAACATCAAAACATGGTGATTGAGGCCAAAGGTAATTGTCAAGGTATGGAAATTTCCATTTTATTTGACTCAGGTGCCACTGATTCTTTCATTTCTGCCAATTTGGTTAAGCAGTGTGATATTCCTATGAGAAAGGCTGAGTTGGCATGGCAAGTTGAGTTAGCTTCTGGGTCTAAGGTAGAAACTGGGCTGATAGCTGTTGATTGTGAATTACAACTTAAGGCATTTACTACTACAGTAAATCTTAGGGTCATTCCTCTAGGAACCTATGATATTATATTAGGAATGGATTGGTTGAATCAGCATCAAGCTGTTATTGATTGCAGAGAAAAGGTTATTAGATGCATTGATGATTATGGAGCTAATAAATTCATAACAGGGATTAAGAGGCCTATTTCGATAAGAACAATTTGTATCAAACAACTTCAAAGGTGTTTGCGGAAAGGCTGCGAACTATTTTCTATATCTATTAATGATTTTTTTGAGCCTATAGCATTTAATACCATTTTAGACCATCCTTTGTTGAAGGAGTTTTCAGATGTCTTTGTAACAAAAATTCTGAGTATTCCACCGAAGAGAGAGATAGATTTTAGAATTGACCTTATGCCTGGCACTGAACCTATTTCTAAGACTCCTTACCATATGACGGTACAAGAGTTGGTAGAACTTAAGGTGCAACTTGAAGAACTTCTTGAGAAGGGGCTGATTAGACCAAGTGTCTCTCCTTGGGGTGCACCTATTTTATTTGTTAAGAAGAAAGATGGATCACTTAGACTATGTATTGATTACAGGCAGTTAAATAAAGTTACCATCAAGAATAGGTATCCATTACCTAGAATTGATGATTTATTTGATCAAGTGAAGGGTGCTAAAGTATATTCTAAAATTGATCTTAAATCTGGTTACCATCAGTTAAGAATTCAGAAAGCTGATATCCATAAGACAACATTTTGTACGAGGTATGGGCATTACAAATTTGTAGTAGTACCTTTTGGTTTAACAAATGCACCTTCAGTTTTTATGAGTCTGATGCAGGGAGTTTTCAGAACTTTCCTAGATAAATTTGTAGTTGTCTTTTTGGATGACATACTGATTTATTCTAACTCCTTGGAGGAGCATGAACAACATCTTAGACAAGTTTTCAAATGTCTCCAAAGGAATAAGCTATATGCTAATCCTAAGAAGTGAAAATTTTTCAAATCAGAAATTAGTTATCTTGGACACATTATAACAGGAGATGGAATAGCTGTTGATCCAGCTAAAATTAGAGTAATTGTAGAGTGGCCTGCACTTGCAAATGTGTCTGAAGTAAGGAGTTTTATGGGTCTAGCCAGTTACTATAGAAAGTTTGTAGCTAGTTTCTCAAAAATAGCTCATCCCATCACTTCTCTTCAGAAAAAAGGTAAAAGATTTATCTGGTCAGATAAATACGAAGAAGCATTTCAGCATTTGAAAGAATGTTTGACTAGTACACCTGTGTTGGCTATACCTGATCCCTGTAAAGAGTTTGTGGTTTGCACAGATGCCTCTTTAGTTGGATTAGGAGCAGTTTTAATGCAGGATGGTAGGGTTATTGCTTTTGAATCTAGAAAACTTAAGGATCATGAGATAAATTATCCTACTCATGATTTGGAACTTGCTGCAGTGATGCATGCATTGACTAAATGGTGGCATTTTCTCCTTGGACAGCATTTTGAATTACATACTGATCACAAAAGTCTTCAATATCTGTTCACACAACCCAATCTGAATGCATGACAACGCAGATGGATGGAGTTTCTGTGTGAATATGATTTTGAAGTAAAATATGTGCAGGGAAAAGAGAATAAGGTGGCTGATGCACTTAGCAGAAGACGTCATGAACTTTCTTCATTAACTCTTACGGTTGATTTGAAAGAAAGAATAGTAGAAAACTTGAATGCTAATCCTTGGTTTTTAGATGTCAAAGCTGTTTTAGATAGTGGCGGTATTTTGGAAGGCAGGTTTGAAGGATACTCAATCTGCACTGATGGATTGCTGACCTTTAGAGGAGGTATCTATATTCCTGAAGTTGGAGAATTGCGTAATTTGGTTATGGCTAAAGCTCATAATGCTCCCTATTCAGCACATCCTGGTGTTAAGAAGATGAATGCTGATCTTAAATAGCATTATTATTGGCCAGGTATGAAGAGGGACATTGTAGATTTTGTCGCTAGATGTCTAAAATGTCAAAGGGTGAAAGCTGAACATCAGCATCCTGCTAGTTTATTTCAGTCTCATAGTGTGCCTGAATGGAAATGGGATACCATTTCCATTGATTTCATCGTAGGATTACCATTTTCAGCAAGGCGGCATGATTCAATCATGGTTGTAGTTGACAGGTTAACCAAAGTTGCACATTTTATTCCTGTGAGATCTTCTTATAATGCTGCATTTGTAGCACGTATTTATATGGAACAAGTGGTAAGACTGCATGGGATTCCAAAGAAGATCATATCAGATAGGGACCCAGTTTTCACATCTTCACTTTGGAGGTCTATGCAGTGTGAACTCGGTACTCAGCTGAATTTTAGCTCAGCATATCATCCTGAGACTGACAGACAAATTGAGCGTGTAAATCAGATTCTAGAAGACATGCTCAGGATGTACGTAATGGATAGACGTAACAAATGGGAAGAATTCTTGCATTTGGTTGAATTTGCTTATAATAATGGTTATCATAGCTCGATAGCTATGGCTCCTTTCCAATCTTTATACGGGAGACCTTGTAGAACACCCCTAAGCTAGGATAATTTAGAAGACAGAATACTCCTAGGTCCTGAAATGCTCCAAGATCTGGAACAGCAAGTGAAACGAATCAGGGAACACCTTTTTACAGCACAAGATAGATAGAAAAAGTATGCAAATTTGCATAGGATTGAGCATCAGTTTGTGATTGGGGACAAAGTTTTTCTACGGGTGAGACCTCGTAAAATTCCTATTAGATATGGTAAGGGTTCCAAATTGTCTCCATGTTTTGTGGGACCATTTGAAATCTTGGAACGTATTGGTCTAGTTGCTTACAGACTTGCTTTGCCTCCCAGTCTATCTTGAATCCATGATGTCTTTCATGTGTCTGTTCTAAGGAAGTACATACTTGATATCACTCATGTTCTTAATTGGAATGCATTACAGGTAATGGATGGCCAATTGATGCTGGAACCAGTGTGAATCATCCAGCAAAGAGAGCTAAATCTCAGAGGTCACAAGGTGGAATAGGTAAAAGTATTATGGGATCTTGAAGATGAAACTTCTGCAACATGGGAAGATGCAGGGGCAATGAAAATTTCTCATCCTCATTTATTCTCAAGCTTCCAGGAGTAAGCCTATGCTGGTGGGGAAGGATGTCATGCCCTGACAGTCTTGGATTTGATCCTTAGAACTCTGAGATTAGTTTATATTTTCTGGATGGTTTGTTACTTGTTTTGGAACATGTTTCGGTTGAACAATTTGTTATCTGGCATCGTTATTATGCTTTATAAACTCTTGGAGAATTCAGAGTTCACTAAGTCTGATTCTCAGAATAATTGTCTAAGCATTTCAGTATGTGTTATATCAGAATTTTATCTTTTGAATCAGTTCAGATTCAGAATCCTATAGTAAGAAATATTTCAGAATGACATTTCAGCTTCCAAGTTTATCACAATAGTTTTAGTTCCATTTCATGTGTGTATGTTTCAGAATGGGTTGGTGACAGGAATTATGATTCAGATATGCTCATTGATCAATTTGTATATATATATATAATTGTTATAACAATTCATTTGTATAAATTGGTGTACGTTAATATGAAATAATTATATGTGTATGTGTATATATATAGACTTATAGTTGATTTTATATATGTACATATGTTTATATTAATGAATGATTATAATTATACGTATAATATTTGATGATTGTTATTAATGTTAATTTCTATATGAAAGGAATTATAATAGTAATTAATATTAATATTAAGATAAATATTAATATTAATATTAATGACTATTAGTATGATTATTATGTATATGAGGTAATGGTAAGGATTAGTATTTATATTAATATTAATATTAATATCTTTTTATTGTTAGTATGTTGGTAATGTTTTATTTTAGATGTTAGTTTACTTAGCAGATTTTGATGTCAATACCTATGCTAAAGTGTTAGCGGGCTTAGTGTTAGTAGATAGCAAGAGGTTTTGTTTAACTTAATCTAAACTAAGTTAACCTAGCCTAAGTAAAGACTAAGGCATGATTTTATGCGGTATTTCTAAACCTATCAAAACACCTAACCTAAACTAGCCAAGGCTTAGCAGAGTTTAGTGGATTGTTATGGTGGAAAACTTGGCAATTCAAGGCGGCAGGTATTGGTATGCGAGCTGTACCGAAAATGCCAAGTGTGGAGTTTTTGCTGTGAGTGGGGTTTTTTAAGATTAGCTCACAGTAATGAGCATCTATTGTATGTCTTATCGGTCATTTTGCTTGGTGATGGATTGCATTTTGATTTCAGTTCACCATTGATGAACTTCAGTTTGAAGGAAATAACAAACCCTCTATTGAATGGGTTTCTCTGTGAAATTCTGGGAAGTTGTTAACCATGAGGGAGATTCTTGAGTTTCACCAGTTCGTTTTATCTTCATGGCATTGCATACCTCATTTCTTCTGTCGATATCGTGGTTGCATTTTCTCTTAGTTAGTTGTGAGATTTTTGTGAAGCACGACTTTGAGGAGGACAAAGACTTCGTCTGCGAGTTGGGTAGGAAGCTCTGCAAATGGTCTTTAGTGTTCACCCTCGCATTTTCTCAGACAGGGGAAATTTCTTAACTCTCTCTCTCCTTGAATTCTTTGCTTAATCTGCATGATGTAAGGAAAATGTTAAAAAGTCTTTTGGAATAGTTTTGTGAATGAAATTATTGCATGAAGAAAGTAACTGTGAAGGTGTAGTTAGATTGTAAACTTGTTTTCATTTATCTACGGTCTCTGTTATGAAGTTTCCATTTATAGTTAAACATGGGTACTTGTGATCTTGGAAACATAAAGAGAATTTTGTCATAGAAATACTGTGAAGAGTCATAGCTTCAGTGTGATGAGTCTCTATTTATTTTGTGACCGTCTCGAGCTTCGTCTTATATTATTCTCTGTCAGAATGAAAGTTTATTAAGGGTTGTGAAGTAAGGTTTTTTTTTTATGTCATGTCTGGCTCATTTTCTTTACTGGTTTTAGTAGAATATAAGGTTTGTCGAAAACCCATCTGCTAGTTTGAGAAAAAGTGTTCAGAGGATTTTTGGGTTGAATCTGTTACTATGGTTTCGGTTTTATGAGCTCAATGTTGTCTTATAGAAGTATAAGGGATAGTTTTATTCTCTATTCTTTTGAATAAGCCATTTATGGCTACAGTATAGTTATCATTATTAAGGGATTTCAAAGTTATGTTTCGTATGGCTTCGACATTGACAGCATATTCCTTGAGTGAAGTACCTGTTAGTCTTTTGGGTTTTCATTATCGATTTGTATTGTTATTCATCGGTTCAGGAAAAGGGTTCATATGGAATCATTTTGCGGTTTCAAGTTTATCAATTATAGAATGTATTATTGTTATCGTCAACAGTTTCTTCTAAATTTATAAGTAAGGGTTAGTTTTCAACAACATCTATTACTAGTTGTTCGGTTGTTTTGGAAGGTCTCTATTTTTGTGAGTCTTCTTATAAATAGTCAACTGTGATAAACTTGAGGTGAAGGGAAACAAAATGTTAGTTGTGTTCGTAGTTTGTGGTTGCATAAATTACATTTATTAAACTGTGGTCGGGTCTTTGTTTTGACTGTAATACAGTTGATTTCATAGCTTTTGTGAATAGTCGATCCTACTTATGGCAATTAGCATGATTCTCTGTGTTATTGATGACTGTTGGTTTGTATATATATATATATATTTATTAATGCTTATTATGATATATATATGCATCGGCAGTAGAGTGTCGATAGTTAGCAGTTCATATTTATATATATAGAGCAGTATGGTATAGCTGACTATATATATATATGAATTAGATGTATGTCGACAGAGTGTTATAGACTAAATATAAATTCGATGGCATTATAGTTTCAGTTGTTAAAAAATGATGTAATATTTTGGGTGTAAACTTAGAAATAAGATTAATTTAATTTGCTTTTGGTCTTCAGACTGAAAATACAATCTTACAATTTGGTAAATTCATTTTCTAATTCTGAATTACCGAGATGTATAATTATATGTTTAGTTGATTTCTTGCATTCTATGATAACGATAAAATTAGAGATTTTACTTAGCACTCTGTAATGTTATGTATGAAGTTATAAGACTATATCCATGCTAGAATACATGTATGTATATATATTGTCATGATATATACATATATGTACGCTGTCATGAATATAGGGATATGAACGTATAGATAACAGTACAGAGTGTAAAGTCTGGAATGTTATGTATAAGGTTATATGACTATATGCATGCTAGAATACATGTATGTATATATATTTCCGTGATATATACATATATGTACGCTGTCGTGAATATAGGGATATGAACTTATAGATAACAGAACAGAGTGTAAAGTATATATATAATCTGTTATGATCAACAAATTATTTAACTGATATCTGTAATGAGTTTTGTGGAAGATTTCTGTATAATTCAGATGGAGTCTGTTTATGATTAGATTTATTTATAATCATTGTAGATAAGATTCCAATGTGAATGAAATTGTTTATGGCATTTTGTATTGATGTTAATATGATGGAATAGATTATGGTTATAATTTTGTCAGAAGATTTGATACTTGGTTAAGTATAGAATGGTAATATGGAAACATGGTTTAATATGGATTTCCAGATTGTGGATTCAATTTTATTATTGATGCAATGGAGATAACTATATATTGAAATGGAATTCTGTTGTTCATTTTTCTCTATAGCAGTTAAATCATGTGTATTCTTAGATTATGCAAGTGTGATCCTTTAGATTGGGTGGCTGTCATGAATCGAGTAACTTGTGGTGATAGAATTATTTTGTCGGATGCCCTCTGACACTAGTCTAGATCCTTATGGGAAAGTTTATGACAGTTATTTAATCAAGTGATAATGTTAAAATTCATGGGTTGGGTTTCATATAACAAAATATGAACTTATGGTTTCACCTGACATATTGAGTCTTACGAGTGGCTAAACGTAGGTTCTTATGTTGACACCCATGAACTATTGAATCATTTCCTTGACATAATCTGTGCGAGTTTATTTCTGCATAACTGTTTGTTAGAAATTAAGTGCTTGCATTAATCTGGTTGAGAAAAGAAAATTATACTTTCAGAATATCTGATATGTGGATTACATGTTTATCATGCTATTACTATATCTAACATGCAGGTTTACTGAAGGTTTAAATAACTTGGACAACGTGACTAAGCCCTGCTGTGTTTTTCGACTGTGTTTGCTTATGATTTCAGGTTCTATGTATATGGTAGAAGGACTTGGAAGGATAGTCTGCCGAAAGAACATTAGGGACTAGATGTAGTATGGTTCTTGGTTATTAAATGTATCTAAATTTGATTCAATCAGTTAACAATCTGATTGTACTTGAATTTTTGTATTGTATTTGATTTGGAGTATATCCAAATACTTAGATGTAATTATCAGATATGTAATAATGCAATAATAATACTCTTGGTATCTGGTTGTAAAGATTTTATCTAATGGATTAATATTAAAAAAAAAAAAAATTTAGTGTTTATTTGAGTTTTCATTTTTTGTTAGTTGGTTTGAGGTTGGGGTATTACATGGTCAGAGTGATCTTAGGGGTTAGAAGGTCCCTATCCTAGTTGACTATGCCAGTTCTATGGACATTGATGTCCCCATTTCTATGAACATTGCTTCTACTACTAAAGAGGTGTCAAATATTAAAGAGAATGATGTGAGAGGTAAGGAGACCCTTGTGGAAAGGATATTCCATCCTCTTCCAGAACTATCCCTTTCTTTAAGACTGTTGATATGCAAGAGAGGAATGTTCATCTCCTCAAAGAAGATTTGGAGGAAAAAATTGACCCTCCTTTTGGTGTCATGCAAATGGCCAAGGTGATGTCCATGTATTCCTTTCGTCTGGTCTAATGGTTTTTTCGTGACATAAAAACTCTAAGCCTCAACCTCAGATCTCTCTCGACTAGAGTGGACAATATTCAAAAAAGATTGGGTTCTAGGTTGGATGGCATGACCATTGCTGGGGAGAACAGGGACAAGGTGGGCTTGATGCAGGATAAGATTGATAGGATGGAGACCAATCTCAAGAAGATCATGATGGACACCAACCAGTTTATGGGGATTGTGGTTGATTGCATTAGTTACATTAAGAAAGAGTTAAATGATGGTTCCCCTATTAAAATTGACGATACCAATGATAACGAGGATCCATCTAGACCTAGAAAATGCACCAAATCATCAAAGAAGAAGATCTAGGAGAGGATTCTGGAGCTTTTGGACTTTAATGTGGCCATTACCAAAATGTCCAAGGCTAAAAAAGATATGGAGACAACTCTGCTAGAGTATGCCTAGTTTCTTTATTTTCTATTTTCTTCTTTCTCCGTGTCTTTGTCGCTTGGTTTTATTTTTAGTTTATTGGTTGTAGGCTTGTTTTTTTTGCTTAGGTCAAGTTTGCAGGTGGGTTGGTTTTCTGAGCCCTGTTTTACTTGGGTGGTTTTAATGACTTATCTTTTGTAACCATTTTTTAAGGGGTTTCGGGTCCCTAGTTAAAACCTATTTTTACCAGTAATAAAAAAAACTCACTATGCAATAATTTTAACATTTTTGACATAATGTAGGTGAAACATGACAACACTATGTGCTACAATGGTCATAAATTTCACATCAAGAAGTTGGATGACATTAAGTAAAATTTTAATTCTAGGATAACTACAATCTTTGAGGTGACTAATATTTCATCTAGAAATGACATACATACTGAAGAGTCCCAAAATCAATACTATGACATTTTGGATGATATACTAGAGTGTGAATTTAATTCCTTCAAATTAGTTATGTTCATCGTCAAATGGTATAGGTTGTGACTGAATCAAAATGATCCTAATAGAATAGTTATTGAACATGATAATGGATTTATAATGGTTAATACAAGGTCATTTGAGCTAGTTGGGGATGAGTGCTATGTTCTTCCAAGCCAATGTGAGTAGGTATTTTACTCAAATGTTCCACATAAACTGGGTTGGTCATTTGTTATTAAAATGATCCAAGAAGAAGGTTGATAAAGTATAATGTGATGGAAGAAGAAGATATTGAAGAAGTAGAAGATGATGTAGATGATGATCACAATCAATAGTTATTCGATGATGTTGCTGACTGGAATGTTCATGAAGAAGAAGAAGACAATGATGATTATGATGATGATGCTAGTGATGGTGATGGTGATGGTGATGGTGATGATGATGATGATGATAATGATCATCATCTTCATAATCATCATCATCATCATCATCATCATCATCATGGTCATGATCATGATCATGAGTTGGATGAAGAAGAAGATCAATGATATGAATGAAATGTATGAGGTATGTTTTGAATTCTAAGGCCATTACATAATTAATTTGTGAAGTACCTTTTAGTGTTTTTAATTCATGTTCCACCTCTATTAATTCATGGTGACACATATGTGATGCTTTTGATGCTCAATTAATATACATGTGTGCTGATTATTGTGCTTATGATACATATATACGTATTTATTATTTATCAAATTATATAAATATAATGCTTATGATGCTCAATTGCTGGTGTTGATTTCATATATATATTTTGTGTGATTTTTCCATGCTTGGTGGAAATAGGTAATTTACTAAAATCATTGTCAACCCTTTTGTTGAGTATCTTACATAGTCTACATAAGGTACAGGTAAGAAAAATAAAATACAATGATTATGATGATTGCATATTGTTCATGTTGTCTACTATGTAATTTTTAGTATACGCATCATGTAAGTTTTAGCTAACATATGATAATTGAATTACATATGCAGGAACTTGAACCCCCTTCATGAGTATCCTGCACAGTCTCATGGATCGACAACTACAAGTCAATACACCCTAATAAAAAAATTTATTTAATACATTTATCCACACTTGAGGCTCTAGTTGGACTTATTCAAATTTTAATCTCAATATCAACTTTAGGGTCGAATTCTTCATCAACATTACTCTAATTTGAAAAATATCTCTCATTGCCAAGTATCTCTCTCATTTGATGGAGTACAGGTACCACCAAATAGATATATGTCAAATGTGAGGTCCACTTTCGGCCCACATAGTGATCCTGTGTTGTACATATTAGCTATCTTTTTGATTATGTTTCTTTCAGGGATACTTGGACTTTGTCGACTACTGTTATATTATGTTTGGACTCGTTGGATTGTTCTTTTGATGATTCTGCTTATGGGATCCATGATGTATAGATTTGGTTTATGTTTTTATATGATGTTTTGTGAACCTGATGATCTTGATGATATTTAAATTACGTTATGTAATTTCATTTGAAATGTGCAATCAAATCATGAATATTATATGCAATTGACGTATGAGTTGAATTATGCAATTTAATGTTTAAATTTCGCTATATCATATATGTTATTGTAATGGTTTTCTTCCTTGAATTACTGATGCTGCATTTAGGTATTGCAGGTGGAAGGACCATGGAAACACATTCGGGGAAAACACATTGAACATAGGGTAACCAGTTATACCAAGGCCCCGTCTATTAAGAGACCTGAGGCCTCGTTGTTAAGTAATTTATTTCGTAACAGTAATTTGAATGTTTGTATGTTATGTGTTGTTATTCTGGATGTACCTTTCGTGAAATGTTATTTTGTTAAGTGTCGCTTGACACCTATGTTCAATGTTATTAAGGTACATCATGTGTTGTGTGAGAGCACTTGCTAGGAGTTTTAGGGATATCTTAGCACTCCTTTCTGCCATAAGAATCTTTATGCAATCTCATTCCCCATTTTCGATGTTATTTCTCGACATGGATTTAGAGGGTTAATAATGGCCTTAGGAGATAGTTTTATGCTTAATTTGTTAACCCATTCCATGTATCCATGGGTTAGGGGTATTTTCACCTCTTTAGAAGCCTAAAAGTGACTTTAGGACCCTTTTAAAAATTCATTTTCCTTCTTGAGCGAAAATTGCAACTTGCATGTTGGAACCTCATTTATGAGGTTAGGTGTAGAAGCCCTATTTAGAGGAAATTTTGGCTTAGGGTGATTCATTCACCCATTCTCTATTTTTAGAGAGCTTTCAGAAAGTTAGAGGAAAAAAGGCTTGAAGCTTGGATTAGGGCTCAACAACATTCTACCATAGCTTGGATTTGAGGTAGGAATTCATGTGCTCTCTCTGTTTGTTTGAGATGTTTGTTAAAATGATCATGTTCTTGGCTCCCCATGGTTGGTCATGGTGGAGGTTTGTTTTGTTTAGTGTTGTGTTTTAGCTCCCCATGGTTGGTCATGGTGAGAGCAAGCTTGCATATGTGTTTATCATGTAATTGAATTTTTGGGTTGTTTACTCTTAGATTCTCTCACCCTTGGGAGGGAAGAGAAATCAAGAGGGGGTGTGGAAATGGAGGCAACTCCATGTGTAGAGTCTCCTCCATGTGTGGGGAAGGATGAACCTTGGGTGAGTGATTTTCCCCAAGAGACCTTGCATGTAGCCCTTGTGGCAATGGGGGGCATAAGGAGGGAAAATTGGCCATGTGTGCCTTGTATGTATTTGAGAAATATGGGTCCATGTGTGGCCTTGTATATTATGCAATGGTAATCTCCATGGTTTTGTCTACCACACCCTACAAAGGAAATTCATGGGAATTCCTTAGTTTACTTCTTGAGGGGATTTGGGAATTTTGTCCATGTTTGTTAAATCATGTTGTGATTGTGTGTATATGTTTGTAACCTGTTCAATGTGTTCTCCCCAAGCTCGGGGGTGGTCTCATGAGAGACCTTGGATGGGAGGTGAGCTCCCATGGTCTTTTCCTTGTTTTGTTTGCATATGCAGATTTTGAAGTATGGAAGCATGATGCTAAAGAAGATAAAGACTTTTGCTTTGATGTATTTGAATGAGGAATTCACTCTATGCTTGAAAGAGGAATTCACTCCATATTTGATTCATCCTTGTAAATTTGGAATGATGTATTCAATCTCCCTTTGGAGCTCTTGTATAATGTATTTAGAAAGAAAAACATGTTGCTATATTGATCTATCATTGCCAAATTTATATTTTAGAAGATGCTTTCATTATGAGATTCATGTAAAGAAAAGCAAGCTTCATTTGAATATTGCAATGTTACTTTGTAACCTAGGAATGATGTAAATTTCAATGGGATAAAGATAATGAGATGTTATGTAATTCATAATATGTATAAGATGAATCCTTGCATGTTTCTTAAAAGACCTTTATCTCTCTCTCTACCATTGAAATTACTCTCTTAATTATTGCAATGAGTTCTTCAAGTTGATAGAATCTACATTGATATGTTATCAGCTCTCACTTGAATGAAATAAGGAGATTGTAGCTCCATTAGATGTTTTAAATTGGTTAAGATCAATTCATATATACTCTGAATATGTGTTTGAAAACACTCCTTAGTTCTATGATATTGACAAGAGAAAACTATGAAAAATTATGAGCATTTAGTCTTTATAAAAGACCTTATTTGATTATCAAACAAACTATGTAATTCTATGTATGAAATACTATCTAATCTCTATATTCTAATCCCCTTATTCCACCTAAGAGACTACCTATTTTCATTGCTATGAATTCATAAATTTTTCAAAGAAGAAAATGAACTAAGTAGTGCTAAAACAAAATAACACTACCCAGAAAATTTTAAAGAGCAAATAGCTCTCTGGATTTTGTATGGGAAAGAATTCCCATACAAAAATCCAACCACAGTCATTTAATATTATTAAATCTGCCACCTTTGCCCAAGCTAATAAATAAAATAAACTTTTAAACAAAATATCATTCTCACCTTTTTGACAAGCCTTTCCCCTAGGCGCAGGTGGATGAAGGCTAAGGCTTTGTAATTAATCCCAATCCTTTTGGATGATGGGATGGTGTACTAAGTGCCACCTAAACAAGCAACTTGTTAGCTTTTAAAAGCTTTGTCTTCCAAAATCCACGCAGCCCTTTGGAGGAGTTAAAACTTGTTAATAGTTTCCTTGTTTGAAGCTTAAAAGGGTAGGTGGGTTGTCATGTCTTGGTATTGTTTTAAACCTCCTTTCAATGCACATCACCTCTACCTTGAATTGCGCCCCCCTTGCTTTATTTGAATTTCAAACTCCTCATGGCACGTGGGTAGAGGAGGCTAGGAGGCTAGTGGGTAGGCTGGTTTAGCAAGTTAGATTTTTTTAGGAAGGAGTTGGTAGTTAATTTGGAGGATAGGGTAGTTGTAGTATGTAGGATATTTTGAAGTTTTAAAGATTGTTTTTTTGATAGGTTGTTTAGTAGTTTAGTTAGTTTAGTTAGAAGTTATTTAGATGTTTAGATAGTTAATAAGATTGTTTAGTGGGTAATAAAGTTATTTGTTATTTTATGTTATTTTGTTATTATTGCTTTTGGACTTAATATTAGTATAAATAGATATTATGTTATGCAAGGAATTTTATAGTTATTGGTAATTCCCATTTTGTTCAATATTGATAATTTTAAGCATGTATTAAATATTAGTTAATAAATTATAATTTATTAATTAATTAATATTTATATTACTTAATTAATATTTTATAATTATTAATTAATAATATATAATAATTAAATATAATTAATGATAAAGACTTATAGTTTTTATTTTCTAATTTGTTTATAAACTTAATGAATCAGTTCATGTTTATCCTGTATTTCGAATCAAATCGATTAAGCTCCATGATCAGATTGGACTTAATTTAAACATTAGTAAATTGAATGACCGTCATATGGAATAACGTAAACATTAGTCATTCTTGTCCTTTTAGTCGACCACTGAGATCTATAGTTGATCAACGATAACTTTGATCGTCATGAAGATGGACGTACTTAACCTTAATTTATATTCCTATAGCATCCTTGTTAGACAACATTGTCGAGGTTGTTTACCTGATTCATTGTAGCTTCGTCATTGAACTCTTTAACCCGCATCTTGTGTGTAGTAAACTTATCACTTTTTAAAAAAATTGTTGGTTGTGTTTTGACCCAACTTTTGGGCATCACATTTTGGTATCAGAGCCATGTTCAACCCTAGGAACCTTAACCACCACATTTGACATTTGAACTTCTTTGCTTGTGTAGGATGCCAGTAGTTACACGACAGGCCCGTGCACGCGAGCGAGGTCGGGGGAGGGGCCGTAGGCGTGCTCCCTCCGTTCAGGAAGAGGAGATTGAGATTCCGATAGGGAATCAAGATCCCCCTCCCGAACCACCACCAGATCCCAACCGGGAATTATTGACAGCTTTTCAGACCTTGGCCGGTATTATCCTAGACAGACTACCTCCGTTCGGTCACCAGCAGGATCATGGTTTAGAGAATGCGACTAGAGAACGGAGTAGGAGCCCTTCCAGAAGGGAAGAGGGTCAAGCTGAGTCAGTGCATGGTCCAGAGCCACCACCTAGGATTGAGGGACGCACACGAGCTAGAGACACAGGAGATGCTATCAGAGAGTTGATGCGCCTTGGCCCACCCACTTTTGAGGGATCCACAGATGGTTTTGAGGCAGAGTCATGGCTTCATAGCTTAGACAGATGTTTTGGGTTGCGTGCCTATGACAGCAATGTCAAGGCCCGCTTTGCTATTCACTTATTGAGGGTTGGAGCCTCTTCATGGTGGGATCATGAGCAGTTTAAGGGACACTTGGACCTTAATACTTTGACTTGGGAGACTTTCTTAGAGCTCTTCAAGGCCAGGTACCTGTCAGAGCAGTTTAGACAGAAGCGTATTGATGAGTTCCACAGCCTTCAGCAGAGGGGACTTTCAGTGGCCCAGTATGAGGGCAAGTTCATTGATTTACTCCCGTATGTGGAGTACATGAGAGATGAGAAAGTGCAGGTTAACCGGTTTATCAGTGGTTTGAACCACAACATTGCAGGCATGGTGCGTATATTACCTCCCGGAGACCTTCGGTATACAGTTGACAGGGCTAAGGTAGCCGAAGAGGTTGTTAGAGGATCATCTGATTCTCGGGATCGGTTTCAGTTCAACAATTCCACATCACAGGGTTCTGGTTTTCAGAGGAACAGATGGAAGAAGAATAATAGGTATTCTTCTGGGTCTTTCCAAACCCCTCAGCAGACACAGCAGGAGCAGCCTCAGCAGCAGGGTCGACAGGACCATAGGCAGAAAGGATCTCAGGGACATCAGGGCAATAAGCCCAAGCAGTCGCAAGGTCAGGGACAGAAGAGGGATCACAGGTCAGACACACCATTTACACCTTCTGTCGGGACTCAGCAGTCCTCTAGAGGTGGTTTTACCGGATCTACCAGAGGAGGTGGATCACAATTCAGTAGGCCACAGGGGACACAGGTATTTGTGCGAGGACCTTGCTACAATTGTGGAGGCATGGGTCACATTGCTAGAGATTGTCCTCAGGGCAGCGGACAGAGAGCAGCCAGATCAGAGCCCACTGTGGGGGACTTAGGTAGGTCCCATAGAGTATTTGCAGCGGTAGATAACCGCCAGGCCGAGCACCAGGCCACTGTGATTGAGTCAGCAGGTATGATTCGAGGATGCAGTATTTCTATTTTGTTTGACTCAGGAGCCACCGACTCTTTTATATCTCCATTTGTAGTGGAGCGTTGCGGGCTAGTGGCATCTAGGCAGAAAGATAGCTGGGAAGTTGAGTTGGCTTCCGGTTCTAGAGTATCAGTCACCTCCTTGGTTAGAGATTGCCAGATTCAGATTGGGAAGTTGACCACTTCCACAGACCTTAGGATTACCCCTTTGGGATCATATGATGTAGTACTTGGCATGGATTGGCTATATGCCCACAGAGCCAAGCTAGATTGCCGCCAGAAGAAGATAGAATGTTTGGATGATGACGGCATGGCTACAGTTATTTCAGGGGTTCAGAGACCAGTATCTCTTCGCATGATATCCGCTATGCAACTTAAGCGGTGTATGCGGAAGGGTTGTCAGTTGTTTTCTATCTCTATCAATGATAGAGGGGATGAGGACGAGAGTGAGACTTCTCTTGATGACCATCCCATCCTCCAGGAATTTGCAGATGTTTTTCCATCAGAGTTACCTGGTATGCCTCCTCGCAGAGCAGTTGACTTTCACATAGACCTTGTGCCAGGAGCTGAGCCAGTATCTAGAGCGCCCTATAGGATGACCACGAATGAGCTTAATGAGCTCAAGATTCAGCTTGAGGAGTTGCTAGAGAAGGGACACATTCGCCCTAGTGTTTCTCCTTGGGGTGCGCCAGTGATCTTCGTTAAGAAGAAGGATGGGTCACTTAGGTTGTGCATGGATTACCGACAGTTGAACAAGGTTACCATTAAGAACCGGTATCCACTTCCTAGGATTGATGACTTGTTTGATCAGTTGCAGGGTGCCCGAGTATTCTCCAAGATAGATCTTAAGTCTGGGTACCATCAGTTGAGGATAGTTGACAGTGACATTCATAAGACCGCATTTCGCACTAGGTACGGCCACTATGAATTTACAGTGGTACCTTTCGGTCTTACGAATGCCCCAGCTGTATTCATGAGCCTTATGAATGGTGTATTCCGCACCTTCTTAGATAAGTTTGTTATTATCTTCCTTGATGACATCCTGATTTATTCTAAGGATGAGAAGGAGCACGAAGAGCACCTGAGACAGGTTTTGCAGTGTTTGAGAGATAATCAATTGTTTGGCAGCCTGTTGAAGTGTTCCTTCTTCAGAAGAGAGGTTAAGTATTTGGGGCATGTCATATCTGGTGATGGGATCTCAGTAGACCCATCAAAGATTGAGGCCATTATGAATTGGCCAGCACCTACCACAGTGACTGAGGTCAGAAGTTTCATGGGACTTGCCGGTTATTACAGACGTTTCGTTGAAGGATTTTCTAGAGTGGCACATCCTATCACTTCCCTTCAGCGAAAGGGGAAGAAGTTCGAGTGGACAGAGAAGTGTGAGAGGGCTTTTCAGGAGCTCAAGAGAGCGCTCACCAGTGCACCGATTCTTGCAGTGCCAGATCCTTCAGCAGAATTTGTGGTGTGCTCAGATGCTTCTTTAGATGGTTTAGGGGCAGTCCTTATGCAGGGAGGGCGAGCCATTGCTTACGAGTCTAGGAAGCTTAAGACTCATGAGCTCAATTATCCCACGCATGATTTAGAGCTTGCAGCAGTGGTACATGCCTTAGTACGTTGGCGTCACTTCCTCTTAGGTCACCGTTTTGAGCTTCATTCAGACCATCAGAGTCTTCAGTATATATTCACTCAGCCGAACCTTAATGCTCGGCAGAGGCGATGGATGGAGTTCTTATGTGAATATGACTTTGATGTTCACTACATCAAGGGGAAGGAGAACGTGGTTGCAGATGCCTTGAGCAGGAGACGACATGATATTTATTCTATGACTGCAGGCACAGATTTGAGAGGACGAATCCTCCATCATCTTCAGGATGATGAGTGGTATTCTGAGGTATGTGAGATGATTCAGTCTCAGAGACCCTTGGAAGGGAAGTATGTTGGTTATACCTTAGAGTCTGATGGACTTTTACGTCATCGAGACCGTATCTATGTACCTTCTACCGGAGATTTACGTGCATTCATTATACTTGAGGCTCACAGAGCACCTTATGCAGCACATCCCGGGGTTAAGAAGCTACATGCAGATTTGAGGCAGCTGTATCATTGGCCAGGCATGAGATTGCAGATTGCTGAGATAGTGGCCAGGTGTCTTGAGTGTCAGCGGGTTAAGGCAGAGCACCGCCATCCTGGTGGACTCCTGCAGTCGCATGAGATTCCAGTATGGAAGTGGGAGGTTATATCCATGGATTTTATAGTTGGTCTTCCGATGTCTTCCCGACGCCATGATGCTATTATGGTGACGGTGGACCGGTTGACTAAGGTAGCCCACTTCTCTCCAGTTCGTACTACCTTCACAGCACCCGCAGTAGCCCAGGTGTTCTTACGAGATATTGTCAGACTTCATGGCATACCTCATAAGATCATCTCGGATAGAGATTCTCTTTTCACTTCTTCATTTTGGAGAGAGCTTCAGGCAGCATTGGGCACTAGGCTCAATTTCAGTACCGCCTATCACCCTGAGACAGATGGGCAGACCGAGAGGGTCAATCAGGTTTTAGAGGACATGCTTCGCATGTACGTTATGGATCATCAGACCCGGTGGGAGGAGTATCTTCATCTTGTGGAGTTTGCCTATAACAATGGGCATCATACATCATTGGGAATGCCACCTTTCCAGGCATTGTATGGTAGACCTTGCAGGACCCCACTGAGTTGGGATAGGATCGAGGACAGAGTTTCTATTGGTCCTGAGTTAGTTTGAGATATGGAGCAGCAGGTCACCCTGATTAGGCAGCGTCTCTTAGAGGCTCAGGATAGACAGAAGAAGTATGCAGATGCGAAGAGGATTGACCGAGCCTACCTTGTGGGAGACAGAGTTTTCTTGAGAGTGCGACCGCACAAGAGTCCAATCCGTTTTGGAAAGGGCTCTAAGCTCGCACCTCGTTTTGTTGGACCGTTTGAGATCCTAGAGAGGATAGGGCCCGTTGCTTATTGTCTAGCCTTGCCACCTAGCCTGTCACGCATCCACGATGTGTTCCATGTATCAGTTTTGCGAAAGTATATCTATGATGAGTCTCATATTATTGACTGGGATGCCTTGCAGGTGGAGTCAGATGGCCAGCTAGCACTAGAGCCCATTCGCATTTTGGCTCGTCGGACGTTGGTACTTCGAGGCAGAACGCTGGACCAGGTTAGGGTCCAGTGGGATTGCTATGATGAGGTCATAGCCTCATGGGAGGATGCAGCTCAGATGAGGGCCCAGTATCCGTACCTCTTTGATGAACTCCAGGAGGATGTTCATACCTAGAGGGGGTGGATGTGAGGTCCACTTTCGGCCCACATAGTGATCCTGTGTTGTACATATTAGCTATCTTTTTGATTATGTTTCTTTCAGGGATACTTGGACTTTGTCGACTACTGTTATATTATGTTTGGACTCGTTGGATTGTTCTTTTGATGATTCTGCTTATGGGATCCATGATGTATAGATTTGGTTTATGTTTTTATATGATGTTTTGTGAACCTGATGATCTTGATGATATTTAAATTACGTTATGTAATTTCATTTGAAATGTGCAATCAAATCATGAATATTATATGCAATTGACGTATGAGTTGAATTATGCAATTTAATGTTTAAATTTCGCTATATCATATATGTTATTGTAATGGTTTTCTTCCTTGAATTACTGATGCTGCATTTAGGTATTGCAGGTGGAAGGACCATGGAAACACATTCGGGGAAAACACATTGAACATAGGGTAACCAGTTATACCAAGGCCCCGTCTATTAAGAGACCTGAGGCCTCGTTGTTAAGTAATTTATTTCGTAACAGTAATTTGAATGTTTGTATGTTATGTGTTGTTATTCTGGATGTACCTTTCGTGAAATGTTATTTTGTTAAGTGTCGCTTGACACCTATGTTCAATGTTATTAAGGTACATCATGTGTTGTGTGAGAGCACTTGCTAGGAGTTTTAGGGATATCTTAGCACTCCTTTCTGCCATAGGAATCTTTATGCAATCTCATTCCCCATTTTCGATGTTATTTCTCGACATGGATTTAGAGGGTTAATAATGGCCTTAGGAGATAGTTTTATGCTTAATTTGTTAACCCATTCCATGTATCCATGGGTTAGGGGTATTTTCACCTCTTTAGAAGCCTAAAAGTGACTTTAGGACCCTTTTAAAAATTCATTTTCCTTCTTGAGCGAAAATTGCAACTTGCATGTTGGAACCTCATTTATGAGGTTAGGTGTAGAAGCCCTATTTAGAGGAAATTTTGGCTTAGGGTGATTCATTCACCCATTCTCTATTTTTAGAGAGCTTTCAGAAAGTTAGAGGAAAAAAGGCTTGAAGCTTGGATTAGGGCTCAACAACATTCTACCATAGCTTGGATTTGAGGTAGGAATTCATGTGCTCTCTCTGTTTGTTTGAGATGTTTGTTAAAATGATCATGTTCTTGGCTCCCCATGGTTGGTCATGGTGGAGGTTTGTTTTGTTTAGTGTTGTGTTTTAGCTCCCCATGGTTGGTCATGGTGAGAGCAAGCTTGCATATGTGTTTATCATGTAATTGAATTTTTGGGTTGTTTACTCTTAGATTCTCTCACCCTTGGGAGGGAAGAGAAATCAAGAGGGGGTGTGGAAATGGAGGCAACTCCATGTGTAGAGTCTCCTCCATGTGTGGGGAAGGATGAACCTTGGGTGAGTGATTTTCCCCAAGAGACCTTGCATGTAGCCCTTGTGGCAATGGGGGGCATAAGGAGGGAAAATTGGCCATGTGTGCCTTGTATGTATTTGAGAAATATGGGTCCATGTGTGGCCTTGTATATTATGCAATGGTAATCTCCATGGTTTTGTCTACCACACCCTACAAAGGAAATTCATGGGAATTCCTTAGTTTACTTCTTGAGGGGATTTGGGAATTTTGTCCATGTTTGTTAAATCATGTTGTGATTGTGTGTATATGTTTGTAACCTGTTCAATGTGTTCTCCCCAAGCTCGGGGGTGGTCTCATGAGAGACCTTGGATGGGAGGTGAGCTCCCATGGTCTTTTCCTTGTTTTGTTTGCATATGCAGATTTTGAAGTATGGAAGCATGATGCTAAAGAAGATAAAGACTTTTGCTTTGATGTATTTGAATGAGGAATTCACTCTATGCTTGAAAGAGGAATTCACTCCATATTTGATTCATCCTTGTAAATTTGGAATGATGTATTCAATCTCCCTTTGGAGCTCTTGTATAATGTATTTAGAAAGAAAAACATGTTGCTATATTGATCTATCATTGCCAAATTTATATTTTAGAAGATGCTTTCATTATGAGATTCATGTAAAGAAAAGCAAGCTTCATTTGAATATTGCAATGTTACTTTGTAACCTAGGAATGATGTAAATTTCAATGGGATAAAGATAATGAGATGTTATGTAATTCATAATATGTATAAGATGAATCCTTGCATGTTTCTTAAAAGACCTTTATCTCTCTCTCTACCATTGAAATTACTCTCTTAATTATTGCAATGAGTTCTTCAAGTTGATAGAATCTACATTGATATGTTATCAGCTCTCACTTGAATGAAATAAGGAGATTGTAGCTCCATTAGATGTTTTAAATTGGTTAAGATCAATTCATATATACTCTGAATATGTGTTTGAAAACACTCCTTAGTTCTATGATATTGACAAGAGAAAACTATGAAAAATTATGAGCATTTAGTCTTTATAAAAGACCTTATTTGATTATCAAACAAACTATGTAATTCTATGTATGAAATACTATCTAATCTCTATATTCTAATCCCCTTATTCCACCTAAGAGACTACCTATTTTCATTGCTATGAATTCATAAATTTTTCAAAGAAGAAAATGAACTAAGTAGTGCTAAAACAAAATAACACTACCCAGAAAATTTTAAAGAGCAAATAGCTCTCTGGATTTTGTATGGGAAAGAATTCCCATACAAAAATCCAACCACAGTCATTTAATATTATTAAATCTGCCACCTTTGCCCAAGCTAATAAATAAAATAAACTTTTAAACAAAATATCATTCTCACCTTTTTGACAAGCCTTTCCCCTAGGCGCAGGTGGATGAAGGCTAAGGCTTTGTAATTAATCCCAATCCTTTTGGATGATGGGATGGTGTACTAAGTGCCACCTAAACAAGCAACTTGTTAGCTTTTAAAAGCTTTGTCTTCCAAAATCCACGCAGCCCTTTGGAGGAGTTAAAACTTGTTAATAGTTTCCTTGTTTGAAGCTTAAAAGGGTAGGTGGGTTGTCATGTCTTGGTATTGTTTTAAACCTCCTTTCAATGCACATCACCTCTACCTTGAATTGCGCCCCCCTTGCTTTATTTGAATTTCAAACTCCTCATGGCACGTGGGTAGAGGAGGCTAGGAGGCTAGTGGGTAGGCTGGTTTAGCAAGTTAGATTTTTTTAGGAAGGAGTTGGTAGTTAATTTGGAGGATAGGGTAGTTGTAGTATGTAGGATATTTTGAAGTTTTAAAGATTGTTTTTTTGATAGGTTGTTTAGTAGTTTAGTTAGTTTAGTTAGAAGTTATTTAGATGTTTAGATAGTTAATAAGATTGTTTAGTGGGTAATAAAGTTATTTGTTATTTTATGTTATTTTGTTATTATTGCTTTTGGACTTAATATTAGTATAAATAGATATTATGTTATGCAAGGAATTTTATAGTTATTGGTAATTCCCATTTTGTTCAATATTGATAATTTTAAGCATGTATTAAATATTAGTTAATAAATTATAATTTATTAATTAATTAATATTTATATTACTTAATTAATATTTTATAATTATTAATTAATAATATATAATAATTAAATATAATTAATGATAAAGACTTATAGTTTTTATTTTCTAATTTGTTTATAAACTTAATGAATCAGTTCATGTTTATCCTGTATTTCGAATCAAATCGATTAAGCTCCATGATCAGATTGGACTTAATTTAAACATTAGTAAATTGAATGACCGTCATATGGAATAACGTAAACATTAGTCATTCTTGTCCTTTTAGTCGACCACTGAGATCTATAGTTGATCAACGATAACTTTGATCGTCATGAAGATGGACGTACTTAACCTTAATTTATATTCCTATAGCATCCTTGTTAGACAACATTGTCGAGGTTGTTTACCTGATTCATTGTAGCTTCGTCATTGAACTCTTTAACCCGCATCTTGTGTGTAGTAAACTTATCACTTTTTAAAAAAATTGTTGGTTGTGTTTTGACCCAACTTTTGGGCATCACATTTTGGTATCAGAGCCATGTTCAACCCTAGGAACCTTAACCACCACATTTGACATTTGAACTTCTTTGCTTGTGTAGGATGCCAGTAGTTACACGACAGGCCCGTGCACGCGAGCGAGGTCGGGGGAGGGGCCGTAGGCGTGCTCCCTCCGTTCAGGAAGAGGAGATTGAGATTCCGATAGGGAATCAAGATCCCCCTCCCGAACCACCACCAGATCCCAACCGGGAATTATTGACAGCTTTTCAGACCTTGGCCGGTATTATCCTAGACAGACTACCTCCGTTCGGTCACCAGCAGGATCATGGTTTAGAGAATGCGACTAGAGAACGGAGTAGGAGCCCTTCCAGAAGGGAAGAGGGTCAAGCTGAGTCAGTGCATGGTCCAGAGCCACCACCTAGGATTGAGGGACGCACACGAGCTAGAGACACAGGAGATGCTATCAGAGAGTTGATGCGCCTTGGCCCACCCACTTTTGAGGGATCCACAGATGGTTTTGAGGCAGAGTCATGGCTTCATAGCTTAGACAGATGTTTTGGGTTGCGTGCCTATGACAGCAATGTCAAGGCCCGCTTTGCTATTCACTTATTGAGGGTTGGAGCCTCTTCATGGTGGGATCATGAGCAGTTTAAGGGACACTTGGACCTTAATACTTTGACTTGGGAGACTTTCTTAGAGCTCTTCAAGGCCAGGTACCTGTCAGAGCAGTTTAGACAGAAGCGTATTGATGAGTTCCACAGCCTTCAGCAGAGGGGACTTTCAGTGGCCCAGTATGAGGGCAAGTTCATTGATTTACTCCCGTATGTGGAGTACATGAGAGATGAGAAAGTGCAGGTTAACCGGTTTATCAGTGGTTTGAACCACAACATTGCAGGCATGGTGCGTATATTACCTCCCGGAGACCTTCGGTATACAGTTGACAGGGCTAAGGTAGCCGAAGAGGTTGTTAGAGGATCATCTGATTCTCGGGATCGGTTTCAGTTCAACAATTCCACATCACAGGGTTCTGGTTTTCAGAGGAACAGATGGAAGAAGAATAATAGGTATTCTTCTAGGTCTTTCCAAACCCCTCAGCAGACACAGCAGGAGCAGCCTCAGCAGCAGGGTCGACAGGACCATAGGCAGAAAGGATCTCAGGGACATCAGGGCAATAAGCCCAAGCAGTCGCAAGGTCAGGGACAGAAGAGGGATCACAGGTCAGACACACCATTTACACCTTCTGTCGGGACTCAGCAGTCCTCTAGAGGTGGTTTTACCGGATCTACCAGAGGAGGTGGATCACAATTCAGTAGGCCACAGGGGACACAGGTATTTGTGCGAGGACCTTGCTACAATTGTGGAGGCATGGGTCACATTGCTAGAGATTGTCCTCAGGGCAGCGGACAGAGAGCAGCCAGATCAGAGCCCACTGTGGGGGACTTAGGTAGGTCCCATAGAGTATTTGCAGCGGTAGATAACCGCCAGGCCGAGCACCAGGCCACTGTGATTGAGTCAGCAGGTATGATTCGAGGATGCAGTATTTCTATTTTGTTTGACTCAGGAGCCACCGACTCTTTTATATCTCCATTTGTAGTGGAGCGTTGCGGGCTAGTGGCATCTAGGCAGAAAGATAGCTGGGAAGTTGAGTTGGCTTCCGGTTCTAGAGTATCAGTCACCTCCTTGGTTAGAGATTGCCAGATTCAGATTGGGAAGTTGACCACTTCCACAGACCTTAGGATTACCCCTTTGGGATCATATGATGTAGTACTTGGCATGGATTGGCTATATGCCCACAGAGCCAAGCTAGATTGCCGCCAGAAGAAGATAGAATGTTTGGATGATGACGGCATGGCTACAGTTATTTCAGGGGTTCAGAGACCAGTATCTCTTCGCATGATATCCGCTATGCAACTTAAGCGGTGTATGCGGAAGGGTTGTCAGTTGTTTGCTATCTCTATCAATGATAGAGGGGATGAGGACGAGAGTGAGACTTCTCTTGATGACCATCCCATCCTCCAGGAATTTGCAGATGTTTTTCCATCAGAGTTACCTGGTATGCCTCCTCGCAGAGCAGTTGACTTTCACATAGACCTTGTGCCAGGAGCTGAGCCAGTATCTAGAGCGCCCTATAGGATGACCACGAATGAGCTTAATGAGCTCAAGATTCAGCTTGAGGAGTTGCTAGAGAAGGGACACATTCGCCCTAGTGTTTCTCCTTGGGGTGCGCCAGTGATCTTCGTTAAGAAGAAGGATGGGTCACTTAGGTTGTGCATGGATTACCGACAGTTGAACAAGGTTACCATTAAGAACCGGTATCCACTTCCTAGGATTGATGACTTGTTTGATCAGTTGCAGGGTGCCCGAGTATTCTCCAAGATAGATCTTAAGTCTGGGTACCATCAGTTGAGGATAGTTGACAGTGACATTCATAAGACCGCATTTCGCACTAGGTACGGCCACTATGAATTTACAGTGGTACCTTTCGGTCTTACGAATGCCCCAGCTGTATTCATGAGCCTTATGAATGGTGTATTCCGCACCTTCTTAGATAAGTTTGTTATTATCTTCCTTGATGACATCCTGATTTATTCTAAGGATGAGAAGGAGCACGAAGAGCACCTGAGACAGGTTTTGCAGTGTTTGAGAGATAATCAATTGTTTGGCAGCCTGTTGAAGTGTTCCTTCTTCAGAAGAGAGGTTAAGTATTTGGGGCATGTCATATCTGGTGATGGGATCTCAGTAGACCCATCAAAGATTGAGGCCATTATGAATTGGCCAGCACCTACCACAGTGACTGAGGTCAGAAGTTTCATGGGACTTGCCGGTTATTACAGACGTTTCGTTGAAGGATTTTCTAGAGTGGCACATCCTATCACTTCCCTTCAGCGAAAGGGGAAGAAGTTCGAGTGGACAGAGAAGTGTGAGAGGGCTTTTCAGGAGCTCAAGAGAGCGCTCACCAGTGCACCGATTCTTGCAGTGCCAGATCCTTCAGCAGAATTTGTGGTGTGCTCAGATGCTTCTTTAGATGGTTTAGGGGCAGTCCTTATGCAGGGAGGGCGAGCCATTGCTTACGAGTCTAGGAAGCTTAAGACTCATGAGCTCAATTATCCCACGCATGATTTAGAGCTTGCAGCAGTGGTACATGCCTTAGTACGTTGGCGTCACTTCCTCTTAGGTCACCGTTTTGAGCTTCATTCAGACCATCAGAGTCTTCAGTATATATTCACTCAGCCGAACCTTAATGCTCGGCAGAGGCGATGGATGGAGTTCTTATGTGAATATGACTTTGATGTTCACTACATCAAGGGGAAGGAGAACGTGGTTGCAGATGCCTTGAGCAGGAGATGACATGATATTTATTCTATGACTGCAGGCACAGATTTGAGAGGACGAATCCTCCATCATCTTCAGGATGATGAGTGGTATTCTGAGGTATGTGAGATGATTCAGTCTCAGAGACCCTTGGAAGGGAAGTATGTTGGTTATACCTTAGAGTCTGATGGACTTTTACGTCATCGAGACCGTATCTATGTACCTTCTACCGGAGATTTACGTGCATTCATTATACTTGAGGCTCACAGAGCACCTTATGCAGCACATCCCGGGGTTAAGAAGCTACATGCAGATTTGAGGCAGCTGTATCATTGGCCAGGCATGAGATTGCAGATTGCTGAGATAGTGGCCAGGTTTCTTGAGTGTCAGCGGGTTAAGGCAGAGCACCGCCATCCTGGTGGACTCCTGCAGTCGCATGAGATTCCAGTATGGAAGTGGGAGGTTATATCCATGGATTTTATAGTTGGTCTTCCGATGTCTTCCCGACGCCATGATGCTATTATGGTGACGGTGGACCGGTTGACTAAGGTAGCCCACTTCTCTCCAGTTCGTACTACCTTCACAGCACCCGCAGTAGCCCAGGTGTTCTTACGAGATATTGTCAGACTTCATGGCATACCTCATAAGATCATCTCGGATAGAGATTCTCTTTTCACTTCTTCATTTTGGAGAGAGCTTCAGGCAGCATTGGGCACTAGGCTCAATTTCAGTACCGCCTATCACCCTGAGACAGATGGGCAGACCGAGAGGGTCAATCAGGTTTTAGAGGACATGCTTCGCATGTACGTTATGGATCATCAGACCCGGTGGGAGGAGTATCTTCATCTTGTGGAGTTTGCCTATAACAATGGGCATCATACATCATTGGGAATGCCACCTTTCCAGGCATTGTATGGTAGACCTTGCAGGACCCCACTGAGTTGGGATAGGATCGAGGACAGAGTTTCTATTGGTCCTGAGTTAGTTTGAGATATGGAGCAGCAGGTCACCCTGATTAGGCAGCGTCTCTTAGAGGCTCAGGATAGACAGAAGAAGTATGCAGATGCGAAGAGGATTGACCGAGCCTACCTTGTGGGAGACAGAGTTTTCTTGAGAGTGCGACCGCACAAGAGTCCAATCCGTTTTGGAAAGGGCTCTAAGCTCGCACCTCGTTTTGTTGGACCGTTTGAGATCCTAGAGAGGATAGGGCCCGTTGCTTATTGTCTAGCCTTGCCACCTAGCCTGTCACGCATCCACGATGTGTTCCATGTATCAGTTTTGCGAAAGTATATCTATGATGAGTCTCATATTATTGACTGGGATGCCTTGCAGGTGGAGTCAGATGGCCAGCTAGCACTAGAGCCCATTCGCATTTTGGCTCGTCGGACGTTGGTACTTCGAGGCAGAACGCTGGACCAGGTTAGGGTCCAGTGGGATTGCTATGATGAGGTCATAGCCTCATGGGAGGATGCAGCTCAGATGAGGGCCCAGTATCCGTACCTCTTTGATGAACTCCAGGAGGATGTTCATACCTAGAGGGGGTGGATGTGAGGTCCACTTTCGGCCCACATAGTGATCCTGTGTTGTACATATTAGCTATCTTTTTGATTATGTTTCTTTCAGGGATACTTGGACTTTGTCGACTACTGTTATATTATGTTTGGACTCGTTGGATTGTTCTTTTGATGATTCTGCTTATGGGATCCATGATGTATAGATTTGGTTTATGTTTTTATATGATGTTTTGTGAACCTGATGATCTTGATGATATTTAAATTACGTTATGTAATTTCATTTGAAATGTGCAATCAAATCATGAATATTATATGCAATTGACGTATGAGTTGAATTATGCAATTTAATGTTTAAATTTCGCTATATCATATATGTTATTGTAATGGTTTTCTTCCTTGAATTACTGATGCTGCATTTAGGTATTGCAGGTGGAAGGACCATGGAAACACATTCGGGGAAAACACATTGAACATAGGGTAACCAGTTATACCAAGGCCCCGTCTATTAAGAGACCTGAGGCCTCGTTGTTAAGTAATTTATTTCGTAACAGTAATTTGAATGTTTGTATGTTATGTGTTGTTATTCTGGATGTACCTTTCGTGAAATGTTATTTTGTTAAGTGTCGCTTGACACCTATGTTCAATGTTATTAAGGTACATCATGTGTTGTGTGAGAGCACTTGCTAGGAGTTTTAGGGATATCTTAGCACTCCTTTCTGCCATAGGAATCTTTATGCAATCTCATTCCCCATTTTCGATGTTATTTCTCGACATGGATTTAGAGGGTTAATAATGGCCTTAGGAGATAGTTTTATGCTTAATTTGTTAACCCATTCCATGTATCCATGGGTTAGGGGTATTTTCACCTCTTTAGAAGCCTAAAAGTGACTTTAGGACCCTTTTAAAAATTCATTTTCCTTCTTGAGCGAAAATTGCAACTTGCATGTTGGAACCTCATTTATGAGGTTAGGTGTAGAAGCCCTATTTAGAGGAAATTTTGGCTTAGGGTGATTCATTCACCCATTCTCTATTTTTAGAGAGCTTTCAGAAAGTTAGAGGAAAAAAGGCTTGAAGCTTGGATTAGGGCTCAACAACATTCTACCATAGCTTGGATTTGAGGTAGGAATTCATGTGCTCTCTCTGTTTGTTTGAGATGTTTGTTAAAATGATCATGTTCTTGGCTCCCCATGGTTGGTCATGGTGGAGGTTTGTTTTGTTTAGTGTTGTGTTTTAGCTCCCCATGGTTGGTCATGGTGAGAGCAAGCTTGCATATGTGTTTATCATGTAATTGAATTTTTGGGTTGTTTACTCTTAGATTCTCTCACCCTTGGGAGGGAAGAGAAATCAAGAGGGGGTGTGGAAATGGAGGCAACTCCATGTGTAGAGTCTCCTCCATGTGTGGGGAAGGATGAACCTTGGGTGAGTGATTTTCCCCAAGAGACCTTGCATGTAGCCCTTGTGGCAATGGGGGGCATAAGGAGGGAAAATTGGCCATGTGTGCCTTGTATGTATTTGAGAAATATGGGTCCATGTGTGGCCTTGTATATTATGCAATGGTAATCTCCATGGTTTTGTCTACCACACCCTACAAAGGAAATTCATGGGAATTCCTTAGTTTACTTCTTGAGGGGATTTGGGAATTTTGTCCATGTTTGTTAAATCATGTTGTGATTGTGTGTATATGTTTGTAACCTGTTCAATGTGTTCTCCCCAAGCTCGGGGGTGGTCTCATGAGAGACCTTGGATGGGAGGTGAGCTCCCATGGTCTTTTCCTTGTTTTGTTTGCATATGCAGATTTTGAAGTATGGAAGCATGATGCTAAAGAAGATAAAGACTTTTGCTTTGATGTATTTGAATGAGGAATTCACTCTATGCTTGAAAGAGGAATTCACTCCATATTTGATTCATCCTTGTAAATTTGGAATGATGTATTCAATCTCCCTTTGGAGCTCTTGTATAATGTATTTAGAAAGAAAAACATGTTGCTATATTGATCTATCATTGCCAAATTTATATTTTAGAAGATGCTTTCATTATGAGATTCATGTAAAGAAAAGCAAGCTTCATTTGAATATTGCAATGTTACTTTGTAACCTAGGAATGATGTAAATTTCAATGGGATAAAGATAATGAGATGTTATGTAATTCATAATATGTATAAGATGAATCCTTGCATGTTTCTTAAAAGACCTTTATCTCTCTCTCTACCATTGAAATTACTCTCTTAATTATTGCAATGAGTTCTTCAAGTTGATAGAATCTACATTGATATGTTATCAGCTCTCACTTGAATGAAATAAGGAGATTGTAGCTCCATTAGATGTTTTAAATTGGTTAAGATCAATTCATATATACTCTGAATATGTGTTTGAAAACACTCCTTAGTTCTATGATATTGACAAGAGAAAACTATGAAAAATTATGAGCATTTAGTCTTTATAAAAGACCTTATTTGATTATCAAACAAACTATGTAATTCTATGTATGAAATACTATCTAATCTCTATATTCTAATCCCCTTATTCCACCTAAGAGACTACCTATTTTCATTGCTATGAATTCATAAATTTTTCAAAGAAGAAAATGAACTAAGTAGTGCTAAAACAAAATAACACTACCCAGAAAATTTTAAAGAGCAAATAGCTCTCTGGATTTTGTATGGGAAAGAATTCCCATACAAAAATCCAACCACAGTCATTTAATATTATTAAATCTGCCACCTTTGCCCAAGCTAATAAATAAAATAAACTTTTAAACAAAATATCATTCTCACCTTTTTGACAAGCCTTTCCCCTAGGCGCAGGTGGATGAAGGCTAAGGCTTTGTAATTAATCCCAATCCTTTTGGATGATGGGATGGTGTACTAAGTGCCACCTAAACAAGCAACTTGTTAGCTTTTAAAAGCTTTGTCTTCCAAAATCCACGCAGCCCTTTGGAGGAGTTAAAACTTGTTAATAGTTTCCTTGTTTGAAGCTTAAAAGGGTAGGTGGGTTGTCATGTCTTGGTATTGTTTTAAACCTCCTTTCAATGCACATCACCTCTACCTTGAATTGCGCCCCCCTTGCTTTATTTGAATTTCAAACTCCTCATGGCACGTGGGTAGAGGAGGCTAGGAGGCTAGTGGGTAGGCTGGTTTAGCAAGTTAGATTTTTTTAGGAAGGAGTTGGTAGTTAATTTGGAGGATAGGGTAGTTGTAGTATGTAGGATATTTTGAAGTTTTAAAGATTGTTTTTTTGATAGGTTGTTTAGTAGTTTAGTTAGTTTAGTTAGAAGTTATTTAGATGTTTAGATAGTTAATAAGATTGTTTAGTGGGTAATAAAGTTATTTGTTATTTTATGTTATTTTGTTATTATTGCTTTTGGACTTAATATTAGTATAAATAGATATTATGTTATGCAAGGAATTTTATAGTTATTGGTAATTCCCATTTTGTTCAATATTGATAATTTTAAGCATGTATTAAATATTAGTTAATAAATTATAATTTATTAATTAATTAATATTTATATTACTTAATTAATATTTTATAATTATTAATTAATAATATATAATAATTAAATATAATTAATGATAAAGACTTATAGTTTTTATTTTCTAATTTGTTTATAAACTTAATGAATCAGTTCATGTTTATCCTGTATTTCGAATCAAATCGATTAAGCTCCATGATCAGATTGGACTTAATTTAAACATTAGTAAATTGAATGACCGTCATATGGAATAACGTAAACATTAGTCATTCTTGTCCTTTTAGTCGACCACTGAGATCTATAGTTGATCAACGATAACTTTGATCGTCATGAAGATGGACGTACTTAACCTTAATTTATATTCCTATAGCATCCTTGTTAGACAACATTGTCGAGGTTGTTTACCTGATTCATTGTAGCTTCGTCATTGAACTCTTTAACCCGCATCTTGTGTGTAGTAAACTTATCACTTTTTAAAAAAATTGTTGGTTGTGTTTTGACCCAACTTTTGGGCATCACATTTTGGTATCAGAGCCATGTTCAACCCTAGGAACCTTAACCACCACATTTGACATTTGAACTTCTTTGCTTGTGTAGGATGCCAGTAGTTACACGACAGGCCCGTGCACGCGAGCGAGGTCGGGGGAGGGGCCGTAGGCGTGCTCCCTCCGTTCAGGAAGAGGAGATTGAGATTCCGATAGGGAATCAAGATCCCCCTCCCGAACCACCACCAGATCCCAACCGGGAATTATTGACAGCTTTTCAGACCTTGGCCGGTATTATCCTAGACAGACTACCTCCGTTCGGTCACCAGCAGGATCATGGTTTAGAGAATGCGACTAGAGAACGGAGTAGGAGCCCTTCCAGAAGGGAAGAGGGTCAAGCTGAGTCAGTGCATGGTCCAGAGCCACCACCTAGGATTGAGGGACGCACACGAGCTAGAGACACAGGAGATGCTATCAGAGAGTTGATGCGCCTTGGCCCACCCACTTTTGAGGGATCCACAGATGGTTTTGAGGCAGAGTCATGGCTTCATAGCTTAGACAGATGTTTTGGGTTGCGTGCCTATGACAGCAATGTCAAGGCCCGCTTTGCTATTCACTTATTGAGGGTTGGAGCCTCTTCATGGTGGGATCATGAGCAGTTTAAGGGACACTTGGACCTTAATACTTTGACTTGGGAGACTTTCTTAGAGCTCTTCAAGGCCAGGTACCTGTCAGAGCAGTTTAGACAGAAGCGTATTGATGAGTTCCACAGCCTTCAGCAGAGGGGACTTTCAGTGGCCCAGTATGAGGGCAAGTTCATTGATTTACTCCCGTATGTGGAGTACATGAGAGATGAGAAAGTGCAGGTTAACCGGTTTATCAGTGGTTTGAACCACAACATTGCAGGCATGGTGCGTATATTACCTCCCGGAGACCTTCGGTATACAGTTGACAGGGCTAAGGTAGCCGAAGAGGTTGTTAGAGGATCATCTGATTCTCGGGATCGGTTTCAGTTCAACAATTCCACATCACAGGGTTCTGGTTTTCAGAGGAACAGATGGAAGAAGAATAATAGGTATTCTTCTGGGTCTTTCCAAACCCCTCAGCAGACACAGCAGGAGCAGCCTCAGCAGCAGGGTCGACAGGACCATAGGCAGAAAGGATCTCAGGGACATCAGGGCAATAAGCCCAAGCAGTCGCAAGGTCAGGGACAGAAGAGGGATCACAGGTCAGACACACCATTTACACCTTCTGTCGGGACTCAGCAGTCCTCTAGAGGTGGTTTTACCGGATCTACCAGAGGAGGTGGATCACAATTCAGTAGGCCACAGGGGACACAGGTATTTGTGCGAGGACCTTGCTACAATTGTGGAGGCATGGGTCACATTGCTAGAGATTGTCCTCAGGGCAGCGGACAGAGAGCAGCCAGATCAGAGCCCACTGTGGGGGACTTAGGTAGGTCCCATAGAGTATTTGCAGCGGTAGATAACCGCCAGGCCGAGCACCAGGCCACTGTGATTGAGTCAGCAGGTATGATTCGAGGATGCAGTATTTCTATTTTGTTTGACTCAGGAGCCACCGACTCTTTTATATCTCCATTTGTAGTGGAGCGTTGCGGGCTAGTGGCATCTAGGCAGAAAGATAGCTGGGAAGTTGAGTTGGCTTCCGGTTCTAGAGTATCAGTCACCTCCTTGGTTAGAGATTGCCAGATTCAGATTGGGAAGTTGACCACTTCCACAGACCTTAGGATTACCCCTTTGGGATCATATGATGTAGTACTTGGCATGGATTGGCTATATGCCCACAGAGCCAAGCTAGATTGCCGCCAGAAGAAGATAGAATGTTTGGATGATGACGGCATGGCTACAGTTATTTCAGGGGTTCAGAGACCAGTATCTCTTCGCATGATATCCGCTATGCAACTTAAGCGGTGTATGCGGAAGGGTTGTCAGTTGTTTGCTATCTCTATCAATGATAGAGGGGATGAGGACGAGAGTGAGACTTCTCTTGATGACCATCCCATCCTCCAGGAATTTGCAGATGTTTTTCCATCAGAGTTACCTGGTATGCCTCCTCGCAGAGCAGTTGACTTTCACATAGACCTTGTGCCAGGAGCTGAGCCAGTATCTAGAGCGCCCTATAGGATGACCACGAATGAGCTTAATGAGCTCAAGATTCAGCTTGAGGAGTTGCTAGAGAAGGGACACATTCGCCCTAGTGTTTCTCCTTGGGGTGCGCCAGTGATCTTCGTTAAGAAGAAGGATGGGTCACTTAGGTTGTGCATGGATTACCGACAGTTGAACAAGGTTACCATTAAGAACCGGTATCCACTTCCTAGGATTGATGACTTGTTTGATCAGTTGCAGGGTGCCCGAGTATTCTCCAAGATAGATCTTAAGTCTGGGTACCATCAGTTGAGGATAGTTGACAGTGACATTCATAAGACCGCATTTCGCACTAGGTACGGCCACTATGAATTTACAGTGGTACCTTTCGGTCTTACGAATGCCCCAGCTGTATTCATGAGCCTTATGAATGGTGTATTCCCGCACCTTCTTAGATAAGTTTGTTATTATCTTCCTTGATGACATCCTGATTTATTCTAAGGATGAGAAGGAGCACGAAGAGCACCTGAGACAGGTTTTGCAGTGTTTGAGAGATAATCAATTGTTTGGCAGCCTGTTGAAGTGTTCCTTCTTCAGAAGAGAGGTTAAGTATTTGGGGCATGTCATATCTGGTGATGGGATCTCAGTAGACCCATCAAAGATTGAGGCCATTATGAATTGGCCAGCACCTACCACAGTGACTGAGGTCAGAAGTTTCATGGGACTTGCCGGTTTATTACAGACGTTTCGTTGAAGGATTTTCTAGAGTGGCACATCCTATCACTTCCCTTCAGCGAAAGGGGAAGAAGTTCGAGTGGACAGAGAAGTGTGAGAGGCTTTTCAGGAGCTCAAGAGAGCGCTCACCAGTGCACCGATTCTTGCAGTGCCAGATCCTTCAGCAGAATTTGTGGTGTGCTCAGATGCTTCTTTAGATGGTTTAGGGGCAGTCCTTATGCAGGGAGGGCGAGCCATTGCTTACGAGTCTAGGAAGCTTAAGACTCATGAGCTCAATTATCCCACGCATGATTTAGAGCTTGCAGCAGTGGTACATGCCTTAGTACGTTGGCGTCACTTCCTCTTAGGTCACCGTTTTGAGCTTCATTCAGACCATCAGAGTCTTCAGTATATATTCACTCAGCCGAACCTTAATGCTCGGCAGAGGCGATGGATGGAGTTCTTATGTGAATATGACTTTGATGTTCACTACATCAAGGGGAAGGAGAACGTGGTTGCAGATGCCTTGAGCAGGAGACGACATGATATTTATTCTATGACTGCAGGCACAGATTTGAGAGGACGAATCCTCCATCATCTTCAGGATGATGAGTGGTATTCTGAGGTATGTGAGATGATTCAGTCTCAGAGACCCTTGGAAGGGAAGTATGTTGGTTATACCTTAGAGTCTGATGGACTTTTACGTCATCGAGACCGTATCTATGTACCTTCTACCGGAGATTTACGTGCATTCATTATACTTGAGGCTCACAGAGCACCTATGCAGCACATCCCGGGGTTAAGAAGCTACATGCAGATTTGAGGCAGCTGTATCATTGGCCAGGCATGAGATTGCAGATTGCTGAGATAGTGGCCAGGTGTCTTGAGTGTCAGCGGGTTAAGGCAGAGCACCGCCATCCTGGTGGACTCCTGCAGTCGCATGAGATTCCAGTATGGAAGTGGAGGTTATATCCATGGATTTTATAGTTGGTCTTCCGATGTCTTCCCGACGCCATGATGCTATTATGGTGACGGTGGACTAGTTGACTAAGGTAGCCCACTTCTCTCCAGTTCGTACTACCTTCACAGCACCGCAGTAGCCCAGGTGTTCTTACGAGATATTGTCATACTTCATGGCATACCTCATAAGATCATCTCGGATAGAGATTCTCTTTCACTTCTTCATTTTGGAGAGAGCTTCAGGCAGCATTGGGCACTAGGCTCAATTTCAGTACCGCCTATCACCCTGAGACAGATGGGCAGACCGAGAGGGTCAATCAGGTTTTAGAGGACATGCTTCGCATGTACGTTATGGATCATCAGACCCGGTGGGAGGAGTATCTTCATCTTGTGGAGTTTGCCTATAACAATGGGCATCATACATCATTGGGAATGCCACCTTTCCAGGCATTGTATGGTAGACCAGGATAAACTCGCACAGATTATGACAAGGAAATGATCCAATAGTTCATGGGTGTCAACATAAGAACCTACGTTCAACCACTCGTAAGATTCAATATGTTAGGTGAAACCATAAGTTCTTATTTTGTTATATGAAACCCAACCCATGAATTTTAACATTATCACTTGATTAAATAACTGTCATAAAATTTCCCATAAGGATCTAGACTAGTGTCGGAGGGCATCCGACAAAATAATTCTATCACCACAAGTTACTCGATTCATGACAGCCACCCAATCTAAAGGATCACACTTGCATAATCTAAGAATACACATGATTTAACTGCTATAGAGAAAAATGAACTACAAAATTCCATTTCAATATACAATTATCTCCATTGCATCAATAATAAAATTGAATCCACAATCTAGAAATCCATATTAAACCATGTTTCCATATTACCATTCTATACTTAACCAAGTATCAAATCTTCTGACAAAATTATAACCATAATCCATTCCATCATATTAACATCAATACAAAATGCCATAAACAATTTCATTCACATTGGAATCTTATCTACAATGATTATAAATAAATATAATCATAAACAGACTCCATCTGAAATATACAGAAATCTTCCACAAAACCCATTACAGATATCAGTTAAATAGTTTGTTGATTTTAACAGATTATAAATATACTTTACACTCTGTTCTATTATCTATAAGTTCATATCCCTATATTCACGACAGCGTACATATATGTATATATCACGGCAATATATATACATACATGTATTCTAGCATGCATATAGTCATATAACCTCATACATAACATTCCAGACTTTACACTCTGTACTGTTATCTATACGTTTCATATCCCTATATTCATGACAGCATACATATATGTATATATCACGGCAATATATATACATACATGTATTCTAGCATGGATATAGTCTTATAACTTCATACATAACATTACAGAGTGCTAAGTAAAATCTCTAATTTTATCGTTATCATAGAATGCAAGAAAACAACTAAACATATAATTATACATCTCAGTAATTTAGAATTAGAAAATTAATTTACCAAATTGTAAGATTGTATATTCAGTCTGAAGACCAAAGCAAATTAAATTAATCTTATTTCTAAGTTTACACCCAAAATATTACATCTTTTTTTACAACTAAAACTATAATGTCATCGAATTTATATTAGTTTATTCTGTCGACACACATCTAATTCATATATATATAGTCAACTATACTATGCTTCTCTATATATATATAAATATGAACTGCTAACTGTCGACATTCTACTGCCGATGCATATCTATAATAATAAGCATTAATAAATATATATATATACAAACCGACAGTCATTAATAACACAAAGAATCATGCTAATTGCCACAAGTAGGATCGACTATTCACAAAAGCTATGAAATCAACTGTATTTACAGTCAAAACAAAGACCGACCACAGTTTAATAAATGTAATTTATGCAACCACAAACTACGAACACAACTAACATTTTGTTTCCCTTCACCTCAAATCTATCACAGTTGACTGTTTATAAGAAGACTCACAAAAATAGAGACCTTCTAAAACAACCGAACAACCAGTAATAGATGCTGTTGAAAACTAACCCTTACTATAAATTTAGAAGAAACTGTTAATGATAACAATAATACATTCTATAATTAATAAACTCAAAACCGCAAAATGATTCCATATGAACTCTTTTCTTGAACCGATGAATAAAAATACAAATCGATAATGAAAACCCAAAGACTAACAGGTACTTCACTCAAGGATTATGCTATCAATGCCAAAGCCATACGAAACATAACTTCGAAAATCCCTTTATAATGATAACTATAATGTAGCCATAAATGGCTTATTCAAAAGAATAGAGAATAAAACTATCCCTTATACTTCTATAAGACAACATTGAGCTCATAAAACCGAAACCATAGTAACAAATTCAACCCAATAATCTTCTGGACACTTTTCTCAAACTAGCAGATGGGTTTTTGACAAACCTTTTTAATTCCACTACAACCAATAAAGAAAATGAGCCAGAGACGACAAAGAAAACTTACTTCACAACCCTTAATAAACTTTTATTATGACATAGAATGCTACATGACGAAGCTCATGATGGTCACAAAATAAACAGAGACTCATCACCCAGAAGCTATGACTCTTCACAGTATTTCTATGACAGAAATCTCTTTATGTTTCCAAGATCACAAGTACCCACATTTAACTATAAATGGAAACTTCATAACAGAGACCGTAGATAAATGAAAACAAGTTTACAATCCAACTACACCTTCACAGTTACTTCCTCCATGCAATAATTTCATTCAAAAAACTATTCCAAAAAGACTTTTAACATTTTCCTTACATCATGCAGATTAAGCAAAGAATTCAAAGAGAGAGAGTTAAGAAATTTCCCTGCCTGAGAAAATGCGAGGGTGAACACTAAAAGACCGCTTGCAGAGCTTCCTACCCAACTTGCAAATGAAGTCTTTGTCCTCCTCAAAGTTGTGCTTCACAAAATAAATCTCACAACAACTCAGAGAAAATGCAACCACGATATCGACAGAAGAACCGAGATATGCATTGCCGTGAAGATAAAACGAACTGGTGAAACACAAGAATCTCCCTCATGGTTAACAACTTCCTAGAATTTCAGAGAGAAACCTGTTCAACAGAGGGTTTGTTATTTCCTTCAAACTGAAGTTCATCAATGGTGAACTGAAATCAAAATGCGATCCATCACCAAGCAAAATGACCGATAAGACATACAATAAATGCTCATTACTGCGAGCTAATCTCAAAAAACCCCACTCACCACCAAACTCCACACTTGGCATTTTTGGTACAGCTCACATACCAATACCTGCCGCCTTGAATTGCCAAGTTTGCCGCCATAACAATCCACTAAACTCAGCTAAGTCTCGGCTAGTTTAGGTTAGGTGTTGATAGGTTTCAAAAATATCGCATAAAATCATGCCTTAGTCTTTACTTAGGCTAGCTTAACTTAGTTTAGATTAATTTAAACAAAACTTCCTTACTATCTACTAACACTAAACCCACTAACACTTTAGCTTAAGTATTAACATCAAAATCTGCTAAGTAAACTAACATTTAAAATAAGACATTACCAACATACTAACAATAAAATGATATTTATATTAATATTAATAAAAATACTAATCCTTACCATTACCTCAAACACATAATGATCCTACTAATAGTCATTAATATTAGTATTAATATTTATCTTAATATTAATATTAATTACTATTATAATTCCTTTCATATAGAAATTAACATCAATAACAATCATCAATATTATACATATAATTATAATCATTCATTAATATAAACATATGTACGTATATATAAAATCAACTATATGTCTATATATATATAAACATACACATATAATTATTTCATAATAGCGTACACCAATTTATACAAATGAAATGTTATAACAAATATATATATATATATATATATATATATATATATATATATATATATATATATATATATATATATATATATATATATATATATATATATATATATATATATACACACAAATTGATCAATGAACATATCTGAATCATAATTCCTGTCACCAACCCATTCTGAAACATACACACATAAAATGGAACTAAAACTATTGCAAATAAATTTGAAAGCTGAAATGTCTTTCTGAAATATTTCTTACTACAGGATTCTGAATCTGAACCGATTCAAAAGATAAAATTTTGATATAACACATACTGAAATGCTTAGACCATTATTCTGAGAATCAGACTTAGTGAACTCTGAATTCTCCAAGAGTTTATAAAGCATATTAACAATGCCAGATAACAAATTGTTCAACTGAAACATGTTCCAAAACAAGTAACAAACCATCCAGAAAATATAAACTAATCTCAGAGTTCTAAGGATCAAGTCCAAGACTGTCAGGGCATGACAGGGTCAACTAATAAGAAATCCAGTTCCATATTTGAGGCACGCGAGGGAAATCATGTATTCTTATGTGAGATAAAATCAATAAGTGTGGAGGAAGAGCTCCTAATTGATTACAATTTGTATAATATAGATATAAAAAAAGCTCATATTATGGGGGTGGTATGTACTATACACCATTTAAACCTACCTCCAATTAATGAATCCAATATACCATTTTATTAATATATTTTTTGGCTAAGTGTATTGGTTTCATTTCACTAACATTTTTATATTTAATCTTTGTCATAGGGCCACATATATTTGTCACATAGTACAAATAGGGATGTTACTTCCATCCTTGTATTGAGCAAGTAAACCTCATTGTAATTGTACAAATTAGATAGAAGAAAAATGTTATATTATTATGTTCTCTTCTTTAGTGTTTTGGAGTAATTTTGATAGTGTTAATAATATTCTTTTCAAAGATGGATATTAAGGGAAAGGGAAAGGCACCTACAATTTTGTCATCTAATTCATATATTAATACACTTTTCTATTTTTCCTATGAAAATGAAAAAAACTATTGTTCTATTTGTGTATTCATAAATTAAGTTTCAACTTGCCTAAAGTAAAGATTTCACCTTGTGTCCTATAAAATAAGTTTGATGTAGTGCTTATTATTTGTCTTGTTGTTGTATAGGTTATT
>BSBK01013772.1:2500-49647 GCA_027943335.1 Chamaecyparis obtusa | reverse complement strand
TTTCCTATTGGTGCGTACCATGAACAAACATTGTGCCACATTCTTGAGCGCACATAGCTGAATGAAACTGAAAAAATATGTATAGTTTTTTTTGCACCCTATACTATTTTGCACAATTTTGTGCGTAGGGAATGAAGGATACTTATATTATCCATCACATTAAATTTTGTAGTTGCATGAAAAGATTGCACAATAAGTAAAAGTACAATTATTGCCTTATTCTTTGCCAACCCCTCTGGCTTCAAAGTTAGTGGAGTTTAATTTGTCTTCTTTTTGGTTGGCTTTGAATGACCATTGTGCTAGAAAATCAAGTAAAATTCAAATACTCATGGTCTAAAATTTAAGTTGGATTTGTTTCGTTGACTAGTAAAAGCTAAATTTTTGGAGAAATGCACTGTGACTTCTTGCCAATCAATTCATCAGGTAGTGTTTCATGCTGGCCAGTGAGTACATTGATTATGATTTAGGCAACAACATTTAATGTCTACAAAAGGCAGTGCAAGTGCCTTATTCATTTGCAATATTGTGAAATCAAAGTTCCAAAGAGTCCTGTGAAGATTTGTGGTCTGTTGAGGTGAATATTTCTTCTTCTGCATAGTTTTAAAGGATCTATGTGATGTGTGAGACTGATCTTGTGGCTTGTTCACTCTAATTATTTGTTGCTCAGTTGTTCTCTGCAGATAGCAACCCTTACGACTGGGTGTTATAATCTCCATTTATCCAAAGAGATTCAAAGATGCTTTGTACTAAGGTGGGTTTTTTCATTCCCTTGTTCTGCCTTCCTATATGTTTCCCTATGACTACAATGTTGTTATATTATGTGTTTACAATTATTTTCCTATTCTTCTTGGTTGTCATCTTAGAATCATTAGCTGAGGACATTTCAGTGGTTGAATTTTATTATTTTGTGGAATTTCTTGGCTTTGTTTGTTGTAATACACTAGCAAGACATATTGGCTATGCTAAATTTGCAAGCATCACTCTTATTGCATTTTTATTTTCAATTGAGGTTTTGATTAATTCAATTAAGCAACTTTGTCAATTATATAGATTTATATTTCAAGGTGAGATGCCAACATAGTTGGCACATTTACAACATTTTTATATCAAGATGAGATTTCAACCACAATTGGCACATTTTCAATAAGCATATATGTAAATATCCAAAACCAAGCAGAATTAGAAATCCAGGGGTGTGGAGTCGAATCTCAATAGTATAAACACATTCCTAAATACAATGTTTGTCCTCTTACTATTCATCTGTAGAAATTTTGTCTGATTACATAGCATGGGGACGGTGCCTCCCTTTTTAAATCTATCTCATTTTTTCATCTTTTGAAATGTTTGGTCTCTATTTTAGTAAAAAATGTACTCTTGTATGGTTAAGTTAGTCATTTTCCATTTTGAGATCCTACATGTCCAATTTACTCGCATTCTAAAAGCTCCTCTCGACCCCCATATTTTCCTCCACATCATTTCCATCTTCCTCACCTTTTCCTTGACATCCTTCGCAACCGATGCATTCTCATTGCATCCCAAAATAGGAAAAAGACATTCCACTAGAGAAAATGCACGACTCCTTGTTGTTGAATTGCTTCTCCTCATTGACCCTCAAACAGCTTTCAAAGAAATCATAGCCCTTAATTGCATTAAGAAGAGCTCATGGTCCATTACATACCATCCCTAGGAATGCGTTGTTGATGTTCTCCTTTCTTTACTTCATCTTCTTTCCTTGTTAACAAACATATAAATGTAGAGTATGTCCATAATGCTTGCAGGAAAGAAACATATATAATGATAGAGAACAAATAAAGTAATGAATCAATGAAGATTCTAAAGAGAAAACACATATTCAAGTCCCTGAAAGACATGTTAATGTCCAATAACATCTAGGTTCAAATCTCAATATGTTAATTTAAGTTAACCCAAATGGAAAAATGAATTGAAGCTTCATAGTAAATAACTATATTTGAACCCTGGTAGAAATGTTAATGTGTATTAACATCCCAAGTTTCATTCTCATTGCCTCAAGCTGTAAACCCATAATGGATTGCACTACAAGGCTATGGGCTCAAATCCCAAAAACAAATATCGATGTACAAGTTCTAAAGCTGTAAATTTGCATATTAATTGAATATTGATGATATAAAAACTTGAAACATGGTATGTTTTGTCATTTTACCTGCAAATATTCATTTTCTGGAGTTAGTTGTTGTAAGTGAGGTTGAATGAATCCAAAGATATAGCTCTTTTCACTTTTCATGCATGACTTACATTTGTTTGCATAGATAGAATTGTATTTGCAAATGATAGTAGTGTGATATTTTAATACATTTGGGAAATCGACCATGTTCATATCGTTATTTGGGACTAATATTTGAACTGATGATAGCAAGTGTCAAATCATTTTTTAAACTTATGCTATAACTTTTTAAGTACTATTTTTCCCAGAGTGATTGTAGAGAGGAATAGATTTTAAATTCAACTTACACATAACTATTTGGGAGTAACATTGAACTAATGATAGCAAGTGTGAAATCATTTTTTTACCCATGGTAGAACTTTTTATCTATTATTTTTCTATAACTGATTGTAGAGAGGAATAGATTTTTAAATCAACTTACACATTAGCTTTTTGTTCCCTTTATGAGAGGAAATAAATATTAATAAATTAGTTTATTATTGTTTAGTTATATTATAAACTACATGCTTTCCTTTGGCATGTATTCCTGAAGAACCATTGTACATATCTATATGATGTTTGAAGTCAGACTTTCAAAATTAAATTTAAGCTTCAAATCAAAGATCCCAACTCATTATTTATTTATTTATGGCATGAAATGAATGTTCTTTGAATTCTATCTTAGAAATTGTCAAATAATGTAGTTAGTAGTGTTGAAAATATGGCAATGTTTGATTATAAATGTATTCTGAAAATATATAAAGAAAAAAATACACAGAAACACAACAACAAACAAAACTTCAATTGTAGTGTACACAACATTATCAACCAAAGTGAAATGGCTCGTCACATCAATAGTGCAGAAGAAATATGCAATTTTCTTAACTATTAAGATGACATTCCCAAAATTTGGTTATGTAGATCTTAAATGGCACAAATTTAAAGTGAAAATTATGAAATTGGCTATTTATTTTCAAGTACTTGGGTAAATGTCAAACACTCATTAATATCTTAGAACTACAAAAAACTATTAATTACCAATAGTTAAACTGACACAACATTACTACATAATCACAAGCTCATACTGTAGATTATATACATCTCTCTTGATGCAAAGAGGTTTAAAAGATGAGCTGGAGCTTTCATCAATCTGAGTCATCTAGACTTCTTGTAAACTTGGACTCCTATCTTGTAGTATTGATCAATCACTATCAACATTTGTATGCATCCTCTTGATGGGGGATCATTTTTTCAAGTTACTATGTAAACAACTTCAAGACATGTATATCTAGCATGTTGTGCCCACTTCCTCTCATAATTTGAATATTCATTGACACTAGCTATGATGCATGGGCGTCCACTTGGAGGGCGCCCAATAGAATCTTCTAATCCTTTTAATTTCTCCATTACATTTCTCAGCAAAAATCAGCATGTGTATGTAACTGTTTGTAAGAGTGAGGAATGTTATAGATTTGATAAATAGCAATCGAATGTGTCTACTAAGAAATGGACAGCTATGGAACATATCTTGTAATGATATAAGGAGATTTTGGAAATGCATCGAAGCATATGTTTTCATGACTTTGTCTTTTTCCTTTGCAATTTTTATAATATAGTCAAATTATCAACAATGTGCTACATGTCTATCACTATATAATCAGACAATCAATAATGTGTTCTCCTCTGACATCTATTTTTGAACAACCATTGCATATATTTGAATGATGTTCACATCTACACCTGCAAAATTAAAGGAAAACTTTATAAAGAGTAACTGAGGCCATTATTTTTAATTGATAGCAGGAAATAAATGTTCTATGAATTCCAATTCTAAAATTGACAAACATTGTTCTAACCAATTGCTAAAGTATGTAAATATTTGACTGAAAAAGGATTTAAAATTTAGAGTTAAAACAATTGAACTAATCGATAACAATGTTTTAATTTCCCGCCTTCATTCTATGTGCTAAATTTTAAGGCCTTATAATTCTAGTAAGAATTTTGGTAAAAAAATATTAAATTTTCCATTTAATGGTATTGGACACGGTTTTGTAAGACAGCTTGGGAGTTGAACCAATAACAAAGGCAAGCCAATATTTCGATATCAAGTTTAAGGTAAGCTTATAAATCCATCTTTGAGAAATACTTTTCAATTGCATTTTTATGATTTGTCAAAAAAATTTATACTATAGTTTTTACTAGCAACCCAAACAAGTCATTTTCTTTGATGCTAGTACAAGTATGCATTGAATAACAAATCTATGTTTACACATTCTACCAATTAAAGTCCTCTTTCTAAATAGTCATTAATTACTTTGAACTCAAAGTACATGTTCTATACCAAACTATTAGGTGTGCATATTTACATTTGACAAGCTGTACATAAATGGTCACATCCATAGTAAATTCATTACATCTTTATATTCTTATTTTGTTTGCATTTCTAAAAATGGGTTTTTATCTGAGTATTATGAGCACAATTATTAGTTAAAGTCATATTTCAAATGTTGTATGAAAAATAAATCTAAGTTTACACTCATTATTAGTTAAAGTCATATTTCTTGAAAGTTAGTAATTTTAAATTTCAAAGTACATGTTTTTTGTTCCCAACTACTTGTTACGGAAAATTACATTTGAAAAGTGTGTGGAAAAATGCACAAATGCATAGAAACATAATCACATCTTAATTGTGTTTGCATTTCCTATGCTACATTTCCAAACATGTACTTTCAAACGTTGTATGAAAAATAAATCTAAGTTTACATTCATTATTAATTAACGTCATGTTTCTTGAAAGTCAATAATTTTAAATTTCAAAGTACATGTTTTTTTGTTCCCAACTAATTGTTATAGAAAATTACATTTGAAAAGTGTGTGGAAAAATGCACAAATGCATAGAAGAGTCATAACATATCACATCTTAACTTTGTTTGCATTTCCTAAATGACTTTAAAGTCTATTTTATGATAAAATTTAAATACATTCATAAGCTACTTCACCCCAAATACATTCATTAAAAATTATCACACCCTTGATATCTAAATCTTCAAATTGTCAATGTGAACTCTATGTCAGGTTTCTGAAGGTCAAAATGAATGAACGAATAAACATTCCAAGGCCTAAATGGGACTGTCCAATCATAGGTGCAATCAATTCTACCACATTGCGACATGTATTCACCATTCATTTTTCATGTGTTGAAGAATCATTGTAGTACATACTAGGCAAAAATTATTTGGCTAATGATTGTGGAATAATTTTTTACTTAGACATTGTGTCTTGATTCTTATCAAACTCCATGGAATTATTAGAAAATTGTGATCTTGTAATGCATTTGACTAATGTATATGTACAAGAGTACTTCAAATCCCTAGGCAGGTACAAGGAAGTTATTGACGCATATGTTGCAGATAAAGGGGATGCTTTTGTTGGGGGATTATTCTCTCATGAATCACTTAAAGAATGAGAAGCATTGTCTTGTGTATATAGTGCTCTCAAATTAGCATTATCTACTAAATGTGAACTTGTACTTACACATGCCTTAGATGCTTATTGTGTTCACTTGGGCGAGCAAATTGCAAAAAGAGTTTCAAAAGTCAACAATTCACTAATGTATCTATAAATGCATATTTGGCCTTGTATTGCTCCTACAAGTTTGGAAAACCCATGTGCTTTGGCACCAATTTCCTCTAGAGAGAATCAAAATTGAAGGAACCTTCCTCTCAATTCTCTCCACAATGTTGAACACCTTATGTGGGTAAAAGCACAATAAGCTGTCACCCTTTTACAAAGGAAAAGGCTAACAAAATCAAAGTTGTTCAACTTCAATAGTATAAAAATGACATTTATGTTTGGAATTTGAAGATGATGTAAACTAATTAAATGTGATAAAATGGATGAAGTTTATGATTAATATTTTTAATAATTTTTTTCAACAAGAATTGATATGTTTTTTTAATTTTTAAAGATGATTTTTCAGTTGCTAAAAAATGCTGAAAATTAGGGGTCTAGTTCCCACCAAAAAATTATATGTAAATAAACATTTTTTCCCCTAATTTCAAAATATGTCATAGATGACATATATATCTAGTGCATGAAGAAATAAAAATTGGTTTGTGACCTATATTTTCTCTTTTATAACAATTCAAATTCCAACTCACTGAAATCGACAGTTTTCATCTCGCAACATATTTTACATAACAAATCTATCCTAATAAAGAAAAGAAATATATATTCTTGGAGAGGACTCTCTTCTCTAGTGCACCATAGGTTTTTCAAATTTATTTAATATGATTTACTATTTTTTTCTTCCTCCGAATCAACATCTCCTTGACTGTTAAAATACCTACTTACAATATTTTTTAATTACAATAAACTATGTCTAATTAAAACACTATAAAATATATATGAGGATATTCTTGACTCCGATCTCTACAAAAGGGTATTTTTTTATTTTTAAAAAAATATCATTAAAAAGATTAGGAGTTATTGAAACACCACTTTTCTGAAATAATTTTATTTTTATGGTAATTGGACCCAAAGTGGTATAAAACATGCATTTAATAGATATTTCCAATTGGAAAAGTTAAAACACTTATCTAACTTAGCTAGAATGAATCTAGCTAGACCATATGTTTGACCAAAATTAATTTTTAGTTAGAAATGCTAAAATTTAGTTGTGCTGATAAGTTAGCCTAAAAGGTGACACCTGATTGTGCTTTTACCCATGTGTTTGTCTTAATGGTTTTAATTCAGCATCATTGTCATACCTTTTTGTACTACTCTATTGTTATATCAAAAACTTTACTTGTATGAAGAGTATAACATTGGAACATGTTTGGTATATTCAACCCTTAATTATAAGGATCATTATACAAAGTACTAGAATCTATTTATTGAACACCACTACTGGAGGAAGATGGTTTAGGTATAACAATTGGTAGATTCATATAACTTCATTGGCTATGAAATTAATGGGATAGATGCGAATCTTAATCTTTTTTACCATTTTCCAATTCTTCAACCTATATACACATATAACTACCACCCCATTTATTATCAATAATAGTCATTTTGAATACAACTGATGCAGGTTGGTGTAATCACCGAAAATTGGACAAGATCATTTAAGTGAGAAATCAAGACAAAATCAATGCAATTAAATGTAATTAAATCAAATCAAGTATCAAATCAAAGATAAATTGCAATTGAACCTTAATCCAAAATTAATTGAAAACCAAAAGTCATTAAATTGATTTAAACCTAATAAAACATGATTAATCAATAAATTGTACAATTAATCTAATTAATTGTATAGTTCAAATTAAATCAAATCAACCCATTTAAGGGATACACATGGCTAAACAAATTAAATAAATTCAATTAATTAATTCCTATTTTCTCTCAACCACCAAATGGGAGGAAAATCAATCAACCAAAGAGGTCCCTGAATTTGAATACCAAAGCTCTTTCAACAATCACGACCAAGGGGATAGTCTCCCAAATCTATTTGAAAAGAGAATCGAATCAATGGATAGAAACTCCACATTTCACGATTACCATCATGGAGGAAATAATGACAATATCAATAACGCCAACCAAGAGCCCAAGGAAATGCTTGAAGAAAGGGCTAATCAAGCAGCTCATGATAATGATTTTCTTGAAGTCATGGATAAACTAATAGATAGGGATAGGAAGAAGTTTTTCCTAAACCTAGCCCAAGCAGGAGTAAAGCTTCCACATGATTATGATGTGGATCAACTTAAGAAAAACAAACAAGATGAAAACCTGATGAATGCTATGACTCAAGAATTGAAAATGTTCCAAGCACAGATTGACTTAATGAAAAAGGCTGCTGAACCTAAGCCATTCTCTGTCAAGGCCTTGTGCCCATTCCCTTTTGACAAAAGCTTAGTCATGGCACCTTTTCTGATCAATGTAGTCTTTCCTAAGTACGACAAATACATGGGTAAATTAGACCCACAGGATCACCTTAGAGAGTTTTGTGCCCTAAGCATTGAATTTATACATGATACTACATACCTAATGAGACTTTTTCCAAGAAGTTTAGGAGGTCAAGCCATGGAATGGTTCTCCAAAATTCCGCAAGGGATAAAGACATTTGAGGAATTAGCCTCCAAATTTGTAACCCATTATTCTTACAACATCAAACATGAGATTACCATGGTCAAACTATGTAATACGAAACAAAAGGATGGTGAATCTTTCCTGGGGTTCCTTCAAAGGTGGAGGATAATTTTTGCAAGATATCCATGAAGTATCCCTGAAAAGGAGAAAATATAAATATTTATGAACAACTTAAATGCGAAGATGAACTATAGTCTCCAACTTCAATGTCCCCCTACATTCGAAAAACTTATTGAGAATGGGATCAAAATTGAAGATGTGTTGGTCAAAAGGGGAGAAATAAAATTGTTCAAAGACAATAAACCCTATACCAACACTAATAATAATCATTGTGTGTCTAATTAAAACAACAATAAAGGAGCCAACAATCACAATGATAAACCTAAACTATGGTTGAAGAACAATAACAAAAATCTTACGAATGATGGAGTTGTGGAGGCACACAACTTAAAAGCTACCCCCTTTAATTTATCAAGTGGAGAAAATTCTACATATAATGTGAATCAAATGAACAAAGCTCCTTTCAATAATACCAATTCCAACAATAACCACAACAATGCTAATAATAATTCCTTTAATAATGCTAATGTCAACAAACCTAAGCCTTTCTTTTCCACATATCAAAAGAGAAAATTTACCTTTTTAGGTGAACCATTGGAAAATCCGTTAAGGACTTTGGTGGCCAACAAAATCATTACCTTACCTAAGTTAAGGCCACATGAACCCCAAGTTAAGCCGAATTGGTGGAATGATTCTCACAATTATGAATACCATCGTAATAAGGATCATAAAACTAATGAATGCAAGAAATTGAAACACCTTGTGCAAGACCTAATTGATGATGGGATGATAAAGGTTGAAGGGCCTCAAAACAATGAAGGTCATATGACCTTAAAAAATCCTTTCCTAAATCACGAAAAGGGCGAGTCATCAAACACCCATCAAAATAATAAAAGAGGTAATGAGAAGGTCAATTTTGCCCATACCTATGATAACATCATTAATACTTTAGATAGTGATGAAAATACCATAAATGTTATCGTGGTAAAAGAGAAGTCTAGGGAAGCAACATCTAATGTTGTAACTAGGGGGCAAGCATAAAAAATTACTCTAGCTGGAAATGCCCCAAGAATTGTTCTACCAAGTCAAACCTCATCATCATCATAACAATATAATTTGGTAGACCAATTACAACGAACCCTTGGTCATATCTCTATTTTAGAATTGCTCAAGCTCTCACCAACTCATAAGGAGATTCTAGAAAAAGCCTTGGTAGAGACTAATGTACCTCTAAATTTAGATGCAAACAAATTTCAAAACATGGTAGGACATCTTATTGCACCCCATTGCCTATCTTTTTCAAAGCAAGATGACATGTCTTTAAACCACCCACAAAACTTACCTTTGCATATAGAGGTTCTAATTCATAAGCATAGGGTAAAAAGAGTCCTCATTGATGGAGGAGCCAACTTGAATAATAGTACCCTAAACTTGGTAAAAGCCTTGGGATTTTCTGAGGAGGCTATTGACCCAAAGAAAAAGATAACCATAAAAGCCTATGATGATGAAGAGAGCGATTCTAAGGGTGTCATAATACTTCCTATCAGAGTGGGTCCAATGCATAAAGAAACCATTTGCCAAGTCCTAGATCTAAAGCTGACTTACAATATCTTACTAGGGAGACCTTGGATTCATGAAATGCAAGTCGTGCCTTCGACTTACCACCAATGTCTCAAATTCCCCTATCTAGGACAATAAATCATGGTAAGCGGGGACTCAAACCCCTTCCAATATTGTAATAACATAAAGCCTATCAATGATTCCTTAGTCCCACATAATGCATAAGGGTCTATTCCTCAAAGAATAGAACAAGGTAAAAGTTCAAAGGATATTCCATCTTTGAAGGGAAAAGAAAAATAAGAAAAAGAAATTGTTGTTGAAAACATCCAAAGTCCTACTAACCTAGCTACATCGACAAAAGGAAAAGAAAAGCTTAGTGAGGTGAGTGCTCCTGGGAAGTAGAAAGAAGACCAAGCTAAATCTATTCAAATCTACACCAAAGATTCTCATTACCAAAAGATGGACCATATGATGAGAAATTTTGAAAAGCAATGTCAAATCAAACAAAAGGGTATAGGTGAATACTCCTTATCCATGATGGACCTACCCTTATCTCCAAAATAATATGGAAGGCCATCCAATCTACCTCATAAATACAATGATCACTTTGTGAGGGCAAATACATCTTAATTCATGGTGGAAGAAGACAATGAAATCCTAAATTGGCTATATAAGGATGAGGAGTCAAGTGTGCATGAAAAGCGCATCCAAAATGTAAGCATTACCACACATAAATATGGGAAAGGATTTCAAATCATGCAGAAAATGGGATACAAAAGATAAGGACCTTTGGGAACAAGAAACGAAGGACTTATTGAACCCATTGAAATGACATGGAGAGATAGCAAAGAAAAGACTGGATTAGGATACCTAGAATAAGGGTAAACTCAAAAGAACTATCCTAAGGTTTATGACCAAATTTTACAATTAGGTTCTCAAAGTGATGAGAATTCCAACAATTTGGAATGGGACTCATTGTTAAGTGAGTCATGTCAAGATAAGGAAGTTGATGTCATCCACACCTACACTCCTAGCAAAGGAAAAGGAACAAGCCCCATAATCAAATAATAATCAAGCCTCAAGTTCTAGTCAAGTGGTCTTAGATAATGTCCCAATTCAAAGGATTGAAATAAATCAATGGGTAGGAGAACCCTATGTACCATCATGGAGACCTGCTATGGAAGAATCTAATATTAGGTTTAATCCATGAGATTTTTACCCAACGGAAACCTTAGAGGATCCCAGTGAGGAAGATTTTGATCCTAGCTCTCTAGAACATCTTGAAGAAGCACATATTATAGATTTAAGTGATACAATGTTTGAACCTTCAAACGAAGTCCTATCCCTAAACCCCATTGAACTAGACCAAAACATTGATCCTTTGACCCTTATCTATCCACAATTAATCGAATGGGATTCCATTGAACCTACCATACTCCCTACATTTTTGAATGACAACTTGGTGTCCCAATACCTAAATGCGATTGAACCTTCTTCTACCACAGAATATTAGGAAGAAGTGACAAAGGAAGGTATCCAAACTCTCAATTCAATAAAAAATAAAAATGGAAAGAATCTAATGTTGAAAACCACATTGTGGCAACATTAGATAAAAAAGAGAAAGAAATAAATAATGATTCCAAAGGTGAAAACCTAATAGAGGCACCTAAGAAAGGGAGTTTGGATACTTTACCAAACTCTCAATTCAATAAAAAATAAAAAAATAAAAAATGGAAAGAATCTAATGTTGAAAACCACATTGTGGCAACATTAGACCAAAAAGAGAAAGAAATAAAGAATGATTCCAAAGGTGAAAACCTAATAGAGGCACCTAAGAAAGGGAGTTTGGATACTTTAGCAGAGCACTATGAAGAAAGATCTCCTATCTTGATTGAACCAACAAAGAAAGTAAATATTGGATTAGAATTAGAACCAAAGATCATACACTTAGCAACATCTCTATCTAGTGAAGAAAGAAAGGACTTTGATTAAATTTTTCAAGGAAAAGAAAATCAATTTTGCATGGTCGTATGATGATATGCCAGGATTAGATCCAAATTTAATCATGCATCATTTGAACATAAAAGGAGTAAGACCAAAAAAGCAGAAACTAAGAAAGATGCATCCACACATAGCTTTACTTGTAAAAGTGGAGTTAGAAAAATTGCTAAAAGTTGGGTTTATAAGAGCCATTGATTATGCCCAATGGATTGCAAACATTGTGCTAGTTTCAAAAGTAGACAAGTCCATCAGAATTTGCACGGACTTTATGGATCTTAATCTTGCATGTCCTAAAGATAATTTTATGTTACCAAGCATAGACGCCATCATTGATCTGACAGCAAGACATTCAATGATCTCACTTATGGATGGGTTTAGTGGTTATAATAAAATAAAGATAGCACCTGAAGATTAAGACAAGACAACATTCACATGTGCATGGAGGACATTTTGTTGGAATGTTATACCTTTTGGTCGAAAGAACGTTGGAGCAACCTATCAAAGTGCCATGACGACCATATTCCATGACATGATGCATAAATTCATGGAGGACTATGTAGATGATATACTTGCCAAATCTCACTCAATAGAAGAACATTTACCCATCTTAGAGATTTTTTTTGAAATATTGGAGCAATTTAAAGTAAGGTTAAATCCGAAGAAGTGTGCATTTAGTGTTCAATCATGAAAGCTACTAGGGTACATTGTTTCAGCAAAAGGAATAGAGGAAGACCCCACCAAAGTCAAAGCCATCGTGGAAATAGAAGCACCTAGAAACATAAGTCAGATGAGATCTCTTCAAGGTAGGATCCAATCCATTTGAACGTTCATCTCTCAATTAGTAGAAAAGTGCCATAATTTCACTCAACTCCTCCATAAGGATATAGTTTTCAAATGGGATGAGAAATGTGAAGAATCTTTCAACTTGTTGAAGAAATATCTAATGAACCCTCCAACTTTGATGCCACCTATAAGAGGTAAGCCCTTGGTTCTATACATTTCAGTGATCGAACATTCATTAGGGGCACTCTTGGCACAAGAAGATGAATTAGGAAAAGAAAAGGCCATATACTACATCAGCAAAACTTTGGTAAAATACAAGTTGAACTACACCTTCATTGAAAGAGCATGTTTGGTCATAGTTTTTGCTTCCCAAAAATTATGCCACTATATGTTATCCCACAAGATTCGACTCATTGCAAAGATTGATCCCTTGAAATATCTTCTCAGCAAAACAACATTGAGTGGGAGACTAGCCAAATGGGTCATGGTGCTAAGTGAATTCAACATAGAATATGTGGATCGAAAATCTATCAAGGGCCAAGTCATAGCTGATCAATTAGCAGAATCACCATTACAAGATGACCATCCAATACAAGTGGAATTTCCAGATTCTGAAATTGTGAATGTGGAAGCAAAAACATGGCAATTATATTTTGATGGTTCCTATACACAACGTGGATTAGGAGTGGGCATACTTTTGATTACTCCTCAAGGGTCTACAATTCTAAAATCATACAAATTGCTATTCCCATACACAAATAATATAGCTGATTATGAAGCATTGGTCATTGGGATAAAATTGACATTAGAATGGAAAGTGACAGAACTACAAGTCTATGGAGATTCATAATTAGTTATCAATCAAATCAATGATGAATATCAAACAAATGATGACAAGATGATACCTTAAAAAAATATGGTTGAGAATCTCAAGAAGTACTTCACTCTCATCACATTTGAACAAGTTCCAAAAGAGAAGAATAAAGCAGTAGATGCAATGGCAACCTTGGCATCACTTCTCCAAATACCATATCAAAGCACCAGACATGAATTCCTGGTAGAAGAAGTTGAGCAACCCGCGTTTGATCCTACCCATCCTCATATCATTTGTTTGCTAACCGGACATGAATCACCTTGGTATGGATCTATTTATACGTACTTAAAAGACCAAATCCTACCCATGGACCAAACCAGGAATCAAAAGAAAAGCTTTATACGACAAGCCTCTCATTATACCTTAATATCTGACACATTATATCGTAAGAGTCTAGATGGAATGAATCTTAGATGTCTAGAGAAAGAGGAATCAAACGTAGCCTTACGAGAAATTCATGAGGGGATTTGTGGGTCACATTCGAATGGTTTAACCCTAGCTAAGAAACTTCTTAGGATAGGATATTTTTGGCCTACCGTGGAGAAAGACGCTTGTCACTTTGCTAAAACTTGTCGAAAGTGTCAATATCATGGGAACTTAATCCATGTACTAGCACAAGAGCTTCATCCTATGACAACACCTTGGCCATTTTATCAATGGGTTTTAGACTTAATAGGGATGATTTATCCACCATCTTCAAATGGTTATAAATTCATTATTAGGGCAATAGAGTACTTTACCAAATGGGTGGAAGTTGTACCCTTGTCAACTGGCACAGGAAAGTAGATTTCCTTGTTCATATTAAACCACATAATATGTAGATATGGCATCCCTCATGCCATCATCATAGATAATGCCAAGCACTTAAAAAATAGGGATTTAAAGGAGTTATGTACAAAATTCCACATGATACATCACTCATCTTCAATATATTACCCCCAAGGTAATAGACAAGCCGAAGCAACAAATAAGAACATCTTAAAGATATTGAAGAGAACTGTGGATAATTCAGGTAGAGATTGGCATATAAAAATAAACCCAACCTTATGGGCTTATAGGACAAGTATCAGAATGCCAACATGAGCTACACCATTTTCCTTAGTCTTTGGAATAGAAGCAGTTTTACCTTTGGAAGTAGAACTTCCATCCCTAAGAGTATCTCTACATGGTTTGATAAGTGAGGAAGATTATAGAGTTGCCAGGTTGCATGAACTAGAACTACTAGATGAGAAACAACAACAAGCCTTTGATCACTTGAAAGTATATCAAAACTGAATGTCAAGGACTTATAACAAGCATACCAAGTTAAGAACATTCCAAATAGGTGACTTAGTTTTGCGAGAAAATCCCAAGAATCAAGCAAAAAGAGAAAAGAAAGGAAAATAGGAAGAAAATTGGTTAGGACCTTTTGTGATCACTTCATCTTTTGGGACAGGCACCTATAAGTTAGCTGATTGTGATGGAAAAGAGTTACAAGAGCCTATCAATAGCATTCATTTAAAAAGGTTCTACACATGAAGCAGATGAAACGGATAAAGAAAAAGAGTATCAAAAATATCAAATGGGAAGAATCCTATTTATTGTATATAGTCAAAAGAGATCTTGAAAATACCAAAAACATTGAAAAGTAGAAAAGAACAAACAAATCAGAAATGCAGAAGAGATAAAAAACAATGGAAATTTGAGAAAGCCAAAAATATTCATATATGATCCTCAAAAAGATGTTATCTTGGTGAAAAGCTAGCAAATAGGCACCTTGATGATATGGATTTTTTTTTTGAAAAAAAGAGAAATACAAAAAAATTAGAAAAGAGAAAAAGTGCCTTGGTGAAAACCTAGCAAATAGGCGCCTTGGTAGCAAAAAAAGGAAAAAGCTTTAAAAATAGAAAAAGAAAGAAAGAACCATTCAATTGGTGAAAACTTGGTAAATAGGCACCATTGAAAGTCCAAGTCAGTCGCACACCTAGCTGTCATCCTTGTAAATATTGCATTTGCCAGCATTTGTACACATTGCATAAGAAAACCCCACAGTTGCATTTACAAATACCTAAGGATTTTGGTCACCTAATCTGCAAGTTGTCCAAAGTCCCACAAACGTAATCATATAAAACTAGGGGCAATCTACTCTAAAGGAGCAAGGATTCATCAAAATCAAACTTTAATCAGTCATCGAATCAATTCATTAAAACACAAGTGAAATGCTCAATCAAATCCTAATTCTAATCCAATTTGAACCAAATGCAAAATTTGGTCCAAGATCTTACACGACCCTATCTTTATCAGGATTAAAAGTATGAAATGGATGGAAATACATTTGAAATATGGATTTGAAAAACATTGCAAATTTTTTTCTAAAGTGTTGACTTGATTAATGAAATCATGTCTTTCTAGCGAATCGATGAAAGTTTTTAAACTAGACAATCTATGATGAAAGCAGGATATCTTATTGATTTCTGAATGATTGTCTTAAAATCAAAGTTTTAAAGCATGTATTATTTGTCTAAGTATGTGATCATCAAATAATTATCGAGGACTTGTACATATGATGAAACTAAGATTCTTGTTTGTTTACGCAAAAGGATACCTTGGATATTTTGATGTTCAATATCATAATACCAAAATCCACTTGCAACATAGAATCCAAAAAAATTAGTATTTGCACTCTCATGATTGACTTCAATTAGTGAAAGTCATACCACAAGATGGGAAATCAACGAAAGAAGTGAAACAAGTATTCATATCATCATGGTTGAACTAGTGATGGTTGTACTAAAATCAGGATTCCAAAAACTACTCAATGATGAATATAAGCTACAAATTTTTGAACAGTGACAGTTAGTTGCATACATCTTAGATTAAATGTAGTTAACGTACTTTTCCTTTCTTAGCCTAAAAAATAAGTTGCAAGAGGAAAATAGAAAGGGGGTATAGCCAAATCAAAAATCAAAGGAACATCAAAAACTATATGTGATCGGGTGTGTTGGAAATCCAAAATTAAAAACAAAGGTGCATTACATTAGTTCATGAGCATTTGTTAGATCCGTGTTAAATTGCATTCATTTAGGAATTTCCACCCTGAAGTACAATTGGATACTTTGCATTAGGTTGTATTCATCATTTAAATCCAATTCAATAAGTGACATTGCATTAGGTTGCATTCATTTTAAGCATCAAACTTTCATAAAATAACATTGCATTAGGTTGCATTCATTTTAAAGTTTCATCTCATTTAGTATGCATTCTTTAAATCATTCATATAAATCCATTAAGTGCATTTACATTACATTCATTAATGTCCATTGCCTCCATTAAGTCACTTCATTCAAATAGACGTAAATTCATCATTAGGTGCATATCATTTAGTTCATTTAAAAACATTGCACATTGCATTATCCATAGATTCATACATTTATCCGACATTAAATATCATTGCATTAACATCATTCATCTCTATGTAACATTTAGAATCATTAATCATTAAATATCCATAATCATTATTCATTACATCATATAGGTCCATCCCATTTTACATCACATTTGCATATCATAAATTCATTCCATTTAGATCCATTACATACATCCATATATCCATAAACATCATTACATCACATTATTCATTTAATCATTACATCATCATCTAACACATTTATATATCATTTGCATCCATAAAGCATCAAATATAATTAAATTACATCATTAAATCCATCCATTCATTTATTTTATGTCATACATAAGACAACCATCTAAGCATAAATAGAACATATGCATCCATATCATAAAATTGCATTCTGAAAAGCATAAAATAAAGCATATAGGAGATAGAATCATGTAGATCTGCATATCATAATAAATCACTTGAAAAATGAGATCCAACACATAATGAAATCACATAAAGTAAATCTATCAAAACTGAGAATCAAAGTCTATGGTATCATCATCATAAATCAACAAAGTATCAAAGCCTACGATATCATCATGAAACATTAGGAAATCAAAGTCCATCAAAGTATCAAGAAGTATCAACGCATAAGGGAACATCAACTGATAAAAAAGAATACAACAGAGTCTAATGTCTCGATATAAAAAATGATCATCATGTACATTAATGAATAATAAAGAATGTATATCATCTCAATGAATCAACTAGTTGAGCCACCAAAACCATCAACACCATCAGGACCAGGACCAATATCAGGAGGTCTACTCAAACTAGCCTGTAGCCCATGTTGACTCATAGTGGCCATAAAAGCCTGCATCATACTATTGAGCTGGCTAACTTGCTATCTAATTTGAGACACATCTAACTATAAGGCTCGAACCTCTGATACCATCATCAGAGCCTCTAAACTGGGAACCCGTGCAGGAGGAGTCTGTGGTGGAGGCATGGAAGAAGATAGAACAAATAAATATGGAACAAAAGAAGTAGAAGATGGACGAGATGAAGAAGATGGCATAGAAGCAGAAGCAAGTGCCTGAACTGAAGGAGCCTGTGGAACAACTGGTGGGATAACCTGCGGAGGACGACCCTATGCCTGATCTAATAGAGCATGTGCTTCCTAGGCATCCACCTACCTCTGACATCTGACTCTATGATGGCCCTATCTAGCTGCAAGATCTACAACAACCTGATGTAAAACCCTATCAACACCTCAACCCCTAGCAAGACCACCACTCATCCGAACACCACCACCACCCCTAGGAGGAATGGGAGCAACAACAATAACTGGTATCAACACTCTACCAACTCTAGCTGCTCGATGACCCGATTGTCCCTGACGAGCCTGTCTCCTACCACCCCTAACTCCATCTCCACCATCATCTTTGTGCCCACCGTCATCATCTAACTCCTCATCAATCCCAGGTATCCTCTCAGTTGGATCAGTAAATCTCGAAAAAGGGTTCCGAGCAAACCAATCTGCGTAATCATCAGTAATGCCTACATCAATCATCTGATCTCTCATGTCCCATGGCAGGTAACCAAGTTTCTCTATCTCCTATCGAGTTGTCCCGAAATCAACCACAGGCCCCCATAGTGATCTCTTAGCCTAAACATGGGCATATATAGCAACACCCTGTGGCATGCCCTGAGTATGACCATATTGTTGTAGTACTTGCCGAAAGTAAAATCTCTCAATAATATGTGGATATCTCCCTATCATCCATCGGGGGCAGCACATAAATGGAAGCTCTATAGCATCCTCGGGCCATGCCTCCCACCCAATGTATGGTTGCCAGACAACTTGATCCATATCATCGATCACACGGTGCCAATAATCTAACTTTCCCATGTGGGCCTACACCACCATGCCCTCATACATCCAGGCAAATAGCCACCCAGGATTACGATGACGAACTGCAACTAGCCTAGTCACTAGGAGATGCTCCTATGTCCATAACTATAATAAAATAGCTCCCATAGAGAGAGTTGAGGAACGCCTATAAACCAATGTGTGCAACTCATGATAAAGCTACGCCAAAACACAAGAACCTCAATCAAAACATCGAGGTTGATCCATCAGGTCCTCTAAAATGTGATCCCAACCGACTGCAAATCCATGCCCTCGGCAATCAGGCATGAGGAAGCCTCTAATCAGTGCACCCAAAATAGCTGACAAAATTGGAAATGAATGAACTGTGACCACTAGATATGGTCATCACCGATTGTGGGGTCCTGGAACACCTGTCGACACATTGTGCCATCATAAACCTGATCATAATAAACTAAGTCTCCCCAAGTAGGAATGTGGAGGATGCGGTACACATCCTCGGGAGTGATATTCATCTCCCCCATCAGCAAGTGGAAGGTATTATGGTCAGAGTGCCACCTCTCTGCCATAGCTATGATCAACCCTCGATTCAATCAGAATTGAGGTAGGACAAGCAAGAAGGAAAGCCCACATCTGCCTATGTGACGATGATATGGAGCATTCAGATCATCGATCATGCTAAACAGTAAAAGATACAAGCCTCAATGACCAGTGACTTAAGCACGACCTATAAAAAATAAGTTAAATCACATCAATTTTGAAATCAGTTATCTTTTGAATCATCCTAAGTTAATCAAACATTTATAAAATATCAAACCACAATCAATTTTCCTAATTCTATTAAGAGAGGATGGAAAATTTATCATCACCCATCATCTAAATATAGATTGAAAATTAAACATTTAAACTAAATTGATTCAAACTGACATCCTATGACTCGCTACCAAATCAGGTTTCTTACCTAAGCCAATCAATTGATCGACGATAATAAACGATTCAGAAAATTGACTAAGTCATTTGCAAATTTTCCTAAAAGGGTAAAAACACTATTTTAAAGCTTAAAAGCGCTAAAAAGCAAAAGTGCAACTTAAAAGATTAAAAGCACTATCTAAAAAATTAAACGCATTGTTCTAAGGTGAAAGCTCTAAAAGGTTGTAAAAGCGGTAAAAGAAATATTGAACACGCTATTAAAAACATCAAAAGCGCACAAGCTTTTATACATGCTAAAGAAAAACTTGAAAGCAAATGATGCCCTAGTTTCAACGTGTAAAAGTGCGAAAGCGCTATTTAAATATGCGGAAGCGCAAAAAGAATTACAAACGTGCTAAAGAAATGATTAAAAGCGCTATTTGGAGTAAAAAAATGCAAAAAATGAGGTTTTTAGCATGAAAAATCCATATTTTTTTTTGAAATTAAGTGTATTAAATTGAAAACTAAGTGGGTCAGGCACTTACCAGAGGTCCATAGGTCGACGACTGATGATATCACAGCCCACGTTCGAATCGGTGCTCTTGGATCGGGATAACCATTGCAATCAACTCAAAGGAGGCAGAGAGAAAAGTCAACGGAGAAAGTGAAAATGAATAGTAAAACTGACTTTTTACCCCTATATATAGGCCATTTTGACCTAAAAAGGACATCTTTGACCAAGGACCCAAAATTTTCACCAAATCGGGGGCATTTTTCATCACACAAATGCAAATTCATTATCGGAAATGAAATCAAAATTCATTATAAATTGACCTAATCAACGCAAAATGACCTAAACCGTCAACTTTTTCAAACAACGATCAAATTTCACTTCATTTTTGAGGGGGCATATACTCAAATAATCAAGAACAACAACAATATCATCAAATCAGGGGCACGACCATCAAATCAAAGCGTAATCTTTTATCAAAAATTTTTTTGCTTATCAATCGAAATGGGCATCAAACATTGAATTAGAATCAAACCAGGTACCATATCAACAAACTATCATCAAATCAACCATTAGGACATCAAATTCAATCAAACTTCATCAGAATCTGCATCTTATATTGAACATCAAAATCGACCATCGACAAAATCAGGACCTTATATCAATTGAATCAGGACATTCTTTGAATCGACACGCTTCGCATGTCAACTCAAAGAGGGGCATTTGTAATCACCGAAAATTGGAAAAGATCATTTAAGTGAGAAATCAAGACAAAATCAATGCAATTAAATCAAATCAAAGATAAATTGTAATTGAACCTTAATCTAAAATTAATTGAAAATCAAAAGTCATTAAATCAATTTAAACCTAATAAAACATGATTAATCAATAAATTGTACAATTAATCTAATTAATTGTATAGTTCAAATTAAATCAAATCAACCCATTTAAGGGGTACACGTGGCTAAACAAATTAAATAAATTCAATTAATTAATTCTTATTTTCTCTCAACCACCAAATGGGAGGAAAATCAATCAACCAATAGGAATTGAGGACCAAGCTCACATGGATCAAGCCTAAATTGAATCTCAATCACTCACTTGGAGAATGCATCTTGTCCACTCATTTTGTCTTCTTGTCCCAAGCTTTGAGGACAAAATATTTAAATAGTCTCCAAAGGTGGAACCATGGACTCAACTCTCACCTAACCTTGATCAACTCAACTACACCCCCTACCCTTGCCAAAATCTATAAAAGCAAGGCATAATTCACTCATTAATCATCCACAAATCTGAGAATAGCATCAAACCTCTTGCAATTTAGAGCTAGAAAGATAAATTTAGAGTTAATTAAACTTAAATTCACTTTGGAATTGAACTATTAGCTCTGTTTATCATTCATTCTCATTTTAGGACTGTCATTAATGGAAGCTTGCTGAGAGTTTTGCATTAGCATCCCTAAATAGAGATCCATAGAGTGCTTAATTGTCAATTCTTTTTCTTAATTAGATTGCTATTTATGGTAATTTAGTTGTTATTTTGAATAATTGATGATACTAACCCTATGAAGGTATTTTTTCTAGTACACAATTGGCAAAGCACCATACACCAAAAGTGCTATCACATTTCAAAGTTGGTAAAGCAATATAGTAGTGCATCTTGGAAATGGATGTCTCTTTCTATGATGATAATATGGTGTTTGGTGCAATAGTCCTAATAGTAGAAATGTGCATCATCTTGCTACTTCTTTTCATGGTGAAAGACACGTCCCATTTCATCATGTTGTTGACATGCAACATAGTAATTTTTTTTATGTATTTGTACTCATAATCCAATAGAACATGTTTTTTTAATCGCTATGATGTGAGCAATGCACAAAATAACTAATTATTTTATAGTTTTCCATAGTCTTTCTATGGGAGCATCTTTGATGAATCAATAACTATGGTTATCATCTATTTCAAAAGGGAAACAAAGTTAATGCATTACCATTGTATATTATAAATTGTTTCTTTGAATTTTTCAATTGGCATACAGATTTGGACATGAGAATGAGCAAATTGTCAAATAAATCAACTTTTGAATCATACAATGACGACAACTGCAATTGTGAATATATATTGATGATTTCAAATAAATCAAGGAAATGGTCCAAGCATAGCCAATATAAAGGTGTTAGACAATGTCCATGGGGTCGATATGATGTAGAGATAAGGGATCCGAAAACTAAATGCCACCATTGGCTTGGCACATTTGAAACTGTTGAGGAGGTCGCTATTGCATATGGGAAAGTTGTATTATACATGAAAGGAATCAAAGAAAGACCATCTTTTTCTTCTAATACTTTGCAAACATACAATATTATAGAATAAAATGCAATGTCATCTCTACCATCGGTATCCACTTCCAAAGTACAACAAGATGAAAAAATTAGCAGGAGTGCAAGTTATGTTTCATGCTTTGACCTTCCTGCTGGTTTCAAATTACAATCTACATTGGTGGACATTGTTACTTGCGATATAAATCCTGCTATGCAAAGTGATTCAATTTTGCCACATACGTGTGAGGTTGAATTTGTAGGCCAAAATATCACTGACGACACAAGTCCATTGTCCCTTGACAATGATAAAGTAATAACAAATTGTTGTGATCATCTTCAAAATAATTATGATTCATTATATACTTCTCTAGACCCAGGTTTATTAGACAACATAGTTCACAAGTACTTAGCAGTGCAAAATACCAATAAATGCAAGAGAGATGGTTGTAACAACCACAATTATGGTAGTACTTATCCAAGATTTCAAAGTGTTTCATTTGCTTCATACAATTGCAACATTGGTAGTTCAAATTTGTTGGAATCAACTATGGACACTTTTAAAAATGCACCCTCCAAGTATCTATAAATGCACCAGCGCACTGGTATTCCTTGTAACCAAATTTATTACTTATTATTTGTCTTTTGGAAAAGATAACTTTGACAAAAGTTAGAGCACGTGAATAGATTATTGTATATACTCACCTTCTACAAATGACCATATTTTTTAATACAATTGCTAATTTCCTCTGTTCATAATAAAATTCTAGGGAATGGAGACATTGTTGTTTCTTCTACAAATCCCTATTCACCACCTTTCAGATTAGAAATTGCAACCATAAATAGGGCTTTAAGTGATCCCATTGTAGGCATGCATGACGTGCTTCATGTCACAAATTGCAATAATGATGTTCCAATTAGGAACATATGCAATGGCGATTTCTCCTCAACCAGCAAATGTCAAAGTGGAGGCATCAGAGGACAAGAACATTGTGAAATATGTATAGAGTTTTTACTAGAAGTCAAAAAATTGAAGAGAAAGTTACTTGAATTGGAGGAAAGAGTCAACACTATCAAAGACTCCAGCTTCTAATTTTTTACTACTAGTGAGCGACCACTTTGACATATAATTATTAAACATATTGAGGTTTTGCAATTATAATGAGAAGGGGGGGGGGGGGGGGGGCTAGAGTGCATTCCATATATTTTTCTCCTACTGGGTGGATTTTAATTGAAGCCTAAAATCATATAATTGTAATTTTAAATGTAGTAGGCATATAATTGGTTTTTTTTAAGCCAACAATTTTGTGCGAATACATTTATTTATTTATTTTCCTAAATAAAAATATTTGGAAGAATAGAATGATCTATTTTTTTTAAAAATGATTAGTATTTCCCTCTCTTTGTACAAAATAAAAGTTTATATGCATTAGGCCTAAATAAGAAATACAACAATATACTTTTTTGTTACATTGTTTCTATGGATTTATCAATAAAAGACAATATAACTCATCCAATAATAGTAAACATTAATACATGTCATCCAAATGAGAAATATATATTTATTATGTGTAGTTTCCAATAAGTCAATAGTGTTTGAACATATGAAAATAAAGAAACATGGCTTCAAAACTTGGCACAACAAATGCAACTTAGTACAACTCATCTAGCGATTCAAGTATTAAAGTCTAAATTATTTATGACATGAGAAATAAAAAACATATCTCTTTTGCGAGAATACATAGATGGCTTTAGTTTCGAAACAAAACTGGATGTCAAATATTGATGGCTAACAACTACATACATTTGTGTAATGGAGACAAGGGTGATATTGGATCGAAAACCACCAAGGTTGCAGAAGAACCCATCACAAGCAAAACAAATTTCTGGCAACTTCATATACAAATATATATTACAAATTCCATTTTGAAGACATACAATACAAAAAACCAATCTCGTTACTCTAAAATAACAAATATAAAGAAGTTTCAAAACTTCAAATATATATATATATATATATATATATATATATATATATATGGTTAAAATGGAAACATAGTAATATACCTAACATTCAATACATATTCATTTGAAATTGGAAATTGGAATTGGAATAGCATAAGTAAATCTGGAAATACTTGAAAATCAATTAGGTCAAGATACATACCTCATCATGAAATTGATTCATAAATACCTATTTTTTGAAGTCTGTGCACACTTTCAGAAAAATTTGAAACTTGTCTTGGACTGGAAATGCTGAGACAAAGAAAACCCAGAAATCTTTCTCCAAAATAGCTCAGCTCGGGTTTGACCCTCCTAAAAGGTCAAATACCACATTCTTTATTTGAAGTTTGATTCGAATTCTGTTCACAGATCCCAGAAGTTTGGCGAAAAGGGTTCTCAGATATGTCCTTTGATCCTTAAAACAACAACTGTAGATATCTAAAAAGGGGAGTTTTGGGGTGGCTATATAGGGTTTTGCCTTAGTCAAACCCCCATTTTGGTGGTCTCCACCTCTACGAATAGCCGATTGAAATAGAATGTGCGTGTGTATGTATTGAAAGTGTAATGCCAAGATCTAATCCTCTAGATCAAAACCCTAGCATGAATATGTATGAAATAACAATGCATAGATTTGAATGAGATAGAAAAGCATACCAAGCCCCCAAGGCTAAAGTACTTCTACCAAACTCACAATCTGTAATTGCTACTCCATGATTGAATCCTTGAATGCTTGAAAGTTGATAATGGTGGATCAAGGAAGAAAGGATCTCTCTTACTCCAAATATGAGTTCATAAAGATGCTTGATGTCAACAATGGCTTGATCTTCTATGTCTTCCTCTTGCTAACTTGCACCTTCACTATTCCTCCCTTGCTTGAATTCTTGCTTGCACTTGAGAGCTTGCAATTGCTTGAGATGAGATGTGAAAATGAGAGAGGAAGGCCTCCTTTTATAGTGAACTAGGGCACACTCCTCTAGAGGGGCCACCTTGGAGAATTAAATCCCAATTAGGTCCTAAAATTTAGAAAATATACCTAGATTAAATGCAATTAAAGGATTTACCATCCCGAAACCCGAAATGGAAAACCTAGAGGTGGGAAAATAAATATCCTGAAAACCCGATGCCCGAAAATTAAGGATCTTGAGAATTTGGAGAAAGGGGTCAAAGTCGAGGTTGGACTTGACCTAGTCAGGGTCGACCTCGACCCTGACCTAGTCAAGTTCAAACTTGACCCTGACCCTGGTCCCAGGTTGACTCAGAACCAAGTCAGGAGGTCCCGGGGATGCCCAGAAACCTAGAACTGATGCCAGAACAGAACTGAATGTCAGTGATAGACATAAAATCCTATGATTATCATGATGAAGGCCAGGAGGACCTATTTCTAAATCCTACCTAGAGAATAGAGCCATGGATGAGGGAAATTAAAGAGAATCCTTGGGATCCTAACCCTAATTTCACCTAGAATGAAGAAGATGAGAGCAAAATGCATCCTAAATGCATGTCTATCATGATAAATGTAATAAAAGAGGGTGCTAAACCTATCAAGATGGAAGTGCTTCCATTTTAAGACGATACAAGAATAGAATGTCAGTGATAGACATAAAATCCTATGATTATCATGATGAAGGCCAGGAGGACCTATTTCTAAATCCTACCTAGAGAATAGAGCCATGGAAGAGGGAAATTGAGGAGAATCCTTGGGATCCTAACCCTAATTTCACCTAGAATGAAGAAGATGAGAGCAAAATGCATCCTAAATGCATGTTTATCATGATAAATGTAATAAAAGAGGGTGCTAAACCTATCAAGATAGAAGTGCTTCCATTTTAAGACAATATATATATATATATATATATATATATATATATATATATATATATATATATATATATATATATATATATATATATATATATATATATATATATATATATATATATCAAAACCATTTCCAAACATGTGACATTGACAAAACATTGGACAAACAAGGACTGTATAGATTGGCCACATTTAAATACAATGTCGGTGACTGCTTATTTGATTCTCTTGAATTTTTGCTCAATTTTAAGTTCACATCAATTCAACTACAAAATGGGACAATTGACTACTTTATGAGATATTTCCAATATGGTGATCTAGAAGCAATAAACTCATACAACCATGAATTGCATCCTGAAAGCTTACAAGAGCTCCACAATGTAAAAGATCCCAACACTTATCTGCGACAAATGTGACTATCTGCCAAACCAACAAATGCCAATGTCGAACAAGGTCTATGGGGAGATATCTTTTGCATTCACTGGATTTTAAAGTGGCTAAACATTAGAATATGTGTTTTCTCATTGACAACTGGAAAAATATATTTAGAATTCAACCAAACATTGCATACACAATCATATTGTATCCTTTTCCATGATGCAAATCCACTTAATGGACATTTCAAACCTTTATTTAAGGTTGTCGAGGACCAACTCAATCGACCAACACTTAAATTGCATAATCTTAAACAAATGATAAGGAATAATAGATAAATATTTAGATTTGGGAACACAAGAAAGCAAGAATTAGAAACTGGGATCGACTATTGCAATCAAGAAGGTTAAGTGGAAAGTAATAAAAAGGAGTATTATCTAGTTTGCGAGAAGCAAAGAAACTAATTTGACAAAAAATGCAAAAGATGAATGAAAATGTTGAAGAAATTGCAAGCATATTAGTCACCAACAACTTTTACCAAAGTGAAAATGGTGCACATTCATGCCACAAACAAACATCAAGTCGTAAAAGGAAGCAAAAGAAGAAAAACCTAACACCAATAGAGAGATATGAAATGACAATAAAGGATATGCCCCAATATCCTTGCACAGTTTGTCAACTTTTGCACTTCAAGAAAGACATAAAACATTTTAGAGAAAAGGAGAAAACTGCATACTGCAAGTTAATACATTGTAATTATCCAAGTTGTAATGACAACATTTGCAAAATATGTGAGACATCCTTGAAACAAGGTTCTCTCCCGGAGTTTGCATCACCACAAAACATCCAAAATAATAAACCATTGGAACATGTGCAAATGTTGACACATTTAGAAGAAAGACTTGTGTCTTAGAATTGCATTCCCATAAATTTGGGAACTAGGCTATAGAAGATCTCAGATAGGCCTCACAAGATCCATAATAAATGTTCCTGTAAACATGGACATTGTACAAAATGCCTTGCCACAATCAATATCAAACACTTCAACAATTGTTGTATCTTTGAAAAGGCATTGGAAATATAAAAATGCATTTCAAAAAGGAATGGTGATGCCAAATATTATAATGCAGGCTCTGTATGAATTGAGTAAGGAAACACTGTACAAGATGGAAAAAGTTTAAATAAATGATGAATGGATACATAAATTAAAATTAAACAAAGGAAATGGAAGCAATAGTGAAAGCATCTCAAGTGATCTTGACTCTAATAGTGATTTAGAGAATGATAACCCAACTGAAACATTGGTACATGGATATACAAATTCTAGATGTATACGCAACATGGAAGACAAAATAATTGAAATTGCACCTGCTCAGGATTGTTACCCAATTGGAATATTCAAAGACAAGTATGCAGAAGAGATGAATTTTCCAACGCTCTTCTTCGGAGAGCCACGTGATGCTGATATTGTAGAAAAAATCAACTACAAAAAAATGGCACAATGGGAACTACTTCATTCACAACAAGATTTTGTTCTTCACACAATAAATCTTTTTTTCAAAGCCATAAAGATACTAATACACCAAGTTATGTCTACAATGTGGGTGAGAATAAGGAAACTTCAATTGAAAGGAAGAAAGCTTTTGGTAAGGAATGTGAAACACAAACCAAACTTAGAGAAGATTCTAAAATCAGATATCAAATGTGTTGATTTTAAAAGAATTAGAATATATCCTTATTATATCCAATAATTAAAGAAAAATGTTTTTGTAATTATATGACAACTTGGACCACCTACATATTTCATCACTTTTACAAGTGCGGAATGAAATTGGGAACCTCTAACAAACACACTTCAAAACTTGCACAATTTACAACAAACATAATTACATAATGATGAATCAATTACAAACAATGGCAATGACAAATTCCTACTAGCTAAAAAATATTTTGTGACATGTGCACAATACTATCAACATAGGATAAATGCTATGAAAAAATTAATATTTGCAGATAATTTGATAGTTGGAAAAGTTGTCGATTATTTTTCCGCAACTCAATTTCAAAATAGGGGAAATGAACATGACCGTCTCCTAATATGGATAGAAAATGCACAAATATATGGTAGAGAAAGCAATATAGATATCATAATCTTTGTCTATAAACACATTACATGTAGCATTGACCACTTACAACCTAGGTTGGTTATTCTTCATAAACATCATCATACAAGACAATGTAAAAGATCTTTAAAAAAAACATGCCGTTACAATTTCCCAATCCCTCATTTATGGAAGACAATGATTCTATTACTTAGGGGTTGTTTCTTAATGGGCTCTGGCCCCAATGTAAGGATATTTACTTTGGGAGTTTAATTCGGGTCGGCTTAGTGAAATTGAGCCCTAAAATGTGTATAAAAGGAGGCTTCTTCCTCTCATTTTGACATACATGATTTGAGAACATAAGACATCAAGCAAGATATTTTTCATTCAAGGAGTTCAAACAAGTATTAATTTAAGGCATTTATCATCCATCAAGCATTCAATTATTTCCTTCCACACATCTAGCTTCTTCTCCGTAGGAGGCAAAGGAGTTTTGCAATTAAGGGAGGAGATCTTCATCTTCCTTAAATCAACATTTGTGGAAAATTACAACATCTACTACATGAGGTTTTGTCTTTTATGATTTCCTTTTGGTTTTTGTGTTGAATCAAGGCTATTGCATCAACATTCTTGGTCACATTCTAATTACAATTGCATCTACATGGTATGATATACACTATTGTTTAGATCTAATATTTGTTGTATGACAACACTTCTTTCATTTCATTTATTTCAATTCAAGGTTAATTACTGTACATGGGCTTGACCAAGGAAAGCCCCTCTCCAACAACAATTTTCTCTTCTTTCTTCTATGCAGGAACATGTGATGAAGTTACAGATCCAAACTTTTAGAGATCTAGAACTAGGGTTTGATCCTTTGTAGATTTTATCAAATTTTACCTTCCTAGGAAAAGGTCAAATTTTTGGGAATAGGTCAGCTTGAGTCAACATATTCCTAGAGGACTACAAATTTTATAGTAAAAAATCACAGGTCACAAAATTCTAGATTCGAAACAATTCCCGATTTTGATAGGTTTCCAATAGTCAATTCCAGATTTGAAGCTTTGTCCTCTTCTAGCCCTTAAGGTAAGTTCAATCTTCTTATTTCCATCTTTCATTCACTTTGATACACTAGATCTAATATCACATGTTGTTAGTTATCATTTCCTTAGTCATAACATAAGCATATTTCTTATGTTTACATATCATAATCAAACTTTCTATTCGTATAGGGAATACCCAAATCCTCCTTTATCTAGATCTTGCATTTGCACCCCTTTATCCTTTTGGGTTGTGAAAATCAGATTTGATCTGAAGATTGGATTTAGTATTCTAATGTCCAATATAGTTTTGTGAGTGATCTACATCCTAGTATTGCTCACTGTGATCTACATCCTAGTATTTCTCACCATTTCCTATTGTACATTTTGGTGAACCCAACTCTTTCATGCCTTATACTTTCTAATTTGATAGTTAGATCTCTTTTGCATTTCATTTACATATCTAGATCTACTTTGTATGCATTTTTTTTTATCACTATTTTGTTACATTGTATGGATCTAGATCTCTAGCTTCTACCTTTCATTTAGTGCTTGTATTTCCTTTATAGTAATTGCATTATTTTGTTCAATATATTTGCATTATGAAAATGACATAAAAAAATCATATTGTTTCATAGATTAAGTTCATTCTTAGATTGCATTGAATTGCATATTGTCTAATAATACAAAAATATTTAATCTGTAGTTATTGCATTTCATTTCCAATGGAATTTTTATCTTCATTTTCTTGTTCAATTTCAATTTTTCTTCAAGATGTTTCATTTCATGCATATGGTGACAATTTAGTTAGTCATTTCTATAATGTTCACCCTCCAAAAATTGATCCCCGCCCTAAGGAAATTGTGATTGTTTCCATTCCTTGTAAAGATCTTGTTCTTACTAAAGAGACCTTCAATAACAATGATAATCTATCATCTACAATGTCTCTTTCTTTTATGAATCTTTTGGTACAAGAGGATGATCACATGCCTACTTCTCCTATTGATAAACCACTTCGCATGAGTTTCATGAAATTCCTTCTATAGATGAGGCCTTGATGAGTTATGTTTTTCTTTCTCCTAAACATATCTTAGAAGTACAGGATGACATCCATGAGGCTCTTCGTAAGGAATCTTTTGAGCTCAATGAACCTACTCAAGTCAATACTATTCAAGATACCTCTCAAACCAAATGAAGGATATTTTTAATTGATGACCTTATTTTCACAAATCCAACCTTATAACATAAGGATCCTAATCAAATTGACTCTATTTAATCTCCATTTCCTTCTTAAATTATTTCTGCAATACAAATAGGTGGCCCATCAACTCTTCAAGATGATGATTGGGGAACCTTAGAATTCACACCAACATTTTGTAGCAAGAACAAGACCTTTGACTCTAAGAATCAAACAACTCTATCTAGATAATGTGTGGATATTGATTGGTCCTCTTTATATTTCAATCCCCTTCTTCTTAAAGGAGCCTCTTATCTTATTGATACATCAACCCTTCCTAAGAGTATTTTTTTAAAGGAAACTTTAGGTTTACAACCTCCTTATTTTCTTAATCAATCTATACATTCTCATCTCACTTTCTCCTTACAATAAGAGACTATTTTATTTGAGCTTCTCAAGGCCAACTCAATTACTCTTCATTTGAAAAATAAGCCAAAAAATAACAAACATAAACAAAACAATTCTTCCATTTGTATGTTTCATAAAATTCATGGTCATAAGACTAATGAATGTTATGATTTCAAGTGTAAAATTCAAGAATTCATTGCTTGTGGTATGATTCAAGAATTCATTGGTTGTGGTATGATTCAAATGACTTGCAACAATGAATGGTGCCTCTTTCATGATCATTCTTCCTAATATATCTTCATCGCTATTGTGTTTCTCCTCACTATGTGACATTTCTAGCCTATCCTTTTTAGGTTCATTATCATACTTTGTGAGCAAAATAATAGTCCTTTTTCCTTGTCTTATCACTCGGGCAAATGATCTAGATGATAAATGACTTCATTAAGCTTGATTTTATAGATTTCCTCTTGGAGGGGAGTTGATTTGAATTCAAATTCAATGGTTGAGATTGATCCATAATGAGTGGTTGAGACTAGGACCTTGAATGATCCATGTTATTGAAGCTCATTGGTTGAAATGAATTTGTTTGTCCTTTTGTGAATTGAGTAGATAATAGGACAATTAATTAAATAAAAATAATTAATTTTATTATCCATGGGATTTTTAATTGTGAATTTTATTAAACACCTTAGGAGAATTAATTAATTAGGAGTTTGAATTAAAGATGATTGATGATTGATGAATTATATAATTAAATTGACCTAATTCAATTACATAGATAAGCTTGATATTGTCATGGTTTGATCACCTGATTGAGATTTAGGTCAACTAAGGCTAGACCAATTTTTAGGTGATTACATTTTCCCCTCTTTGAATCGATGTGTGATCAACGCATTGATTCAAAGAATGTTTGATGCTTGATGTAGTGAACAATTTGATATAGTTCCTGATGAAATAACCCTTGGTTGATGATGTTGATTCTATGAATTGAACTTGATTCAATTGATGGCTGATTTGAGACGAGAATGATCATCTTTATGTGGTGTAATGAAACTAATAATTTGTCTGAGATTGGTGTTATTGATGCTAACAATTAATAAATTTGATGTGAAGTGGTGAAATTGATTACCACCAAAAAGATGATCATGATAACTGACTTGATATGGCTCTTGATGAAGCCACTTATCTGATGATGAAGACACTATCGATTTGATGTGATGAAATTGATATGCCCATGTTGATTTAATGATGATGTTGGAACTCTGATTCTAATAAAATTGAGCAATTTGATTAGGGACCCGATGAAATTACTTGTTCCACACTTGATTGATTTGAGACCCTCAACTTGATATGATTCTTGATCAAGTTGATGCCCCTAGTGATGTGATTTTATTTGATTCAATATGATCTCTTATTCGATGATGATGTTGTAATATTTGATTCAATAATTAATAACTTGATCGATGAAGTAGATTTGATTGATTTTATGAAAATTTTGATGACCAGATTTGATGACAAGCTTTGATGATCCAGATACAAGAATGTGTTGATTATGATTCCTTGATGAGAGTGAGATTGAAATGTGATAGAAAATATTTGGTTGATGTTGGATGATGATTATTTGGATTGATTTGAGAAGATGTTGAATAGATTTAAAAGATTGAGTTGATCTGGATGATTGAATGAAGAAGATTGATTTAGAATCAATTTCAACTGAGCTCCCAATAATGATATTGCAAAGATGGTGATCAACAATGATGATAGATGCAAGGATATTAGATGTGATACTCAACCATGTTGAAGATAGATTTACCTCATTGAGGTGATTCGATCAAGTCAGATGATTGCAAGAATGAAATGAGTTCCCCTAGAATGAGATGCAATCTTCCATGTGTGTCATTCTTTAGATCTTTTTGTTATGTTTTTTATCATCATAGAGCTTTTGTTAGTAGTAAGTAGAAACATTGGTGGCTTTCAAAGTCGATGATGAACCAAAGTACTTACTTATGTTAGTACTAGTTACAAGCAAGAAAACAAACAAGAGTTCCTTCTATTCTTGTGTTGTCCGCAATGACCCATATATTCATATCCTTAGGCAAATTTTTCCAATTTTGCACAATACTAAGAATTACTTGATGAAAATAGACAAGGAAATAGTTCCAACCTCACCTTGGCATAAAAATATTTGGAGTCGAGGTATGTGCGACATACCACATGAAATGGAGGCTCTTATCATAGACACCCACAAATACTTGTCATTTAAAGATTATTGGTACAATTCACAAACAACAATCAAAGAAAACATCATGCCCCATGTCCTTGTTCCTCTAGTCCATAGACATCCTTGAGTCACTTGGAAGACATGATTAAGTAAAAATTGATAAGAACAAACAATAGACACATAAAGTTTTGTACCTTCTTCTTTCTTCTTTTAGTCTGTTGACATCATTGAGTCATTCAGAAAGACATGATCAATATAATTCAAGCAATTTTGTGTCTAGTTGTTGTTTTGTTTTGATGTCTATGTGTGGAAAGACATTTGTTTGTTTAGTGGTGTTAATAAACATCGTTGATTGAGTGATTTTGGTTTTATCTTGTATTTACGATCCTTGTTTTCTTGATGAGTGTTGAGAAACACTAATGTTTGAGTGTGTGGCGTTGAGAAACACCATTGTGTGTTGAGTGATGTTAAGAAACACCGTTGTGTGTTGATTAGGTGGGTCTTGAGAAACACCATTGTGTTAGTGGTAGAACACATGATAGTTGCGAGTGTAATACCCCAAAAATGGGTTATAGGTTTGATAACCTCTTACATCAACAATTCGATCGAAATTGACATCAAAGTCCTAACCTAAGGCACATCTACACATCAAATCATCAAAACCTAATTGATTATCCTAAATTCTACATCAAAAAATATTCCTTGAATATTCTTTATTTATCTTAATTTAATTATCTTTGATTTAATAATTATTTGGCGATAAATCATATTTATCCTAAAGTTTGATTAATTGAATATTCTGAATATTTAATTAATTAGATTTATTTATGTCACTTAATTATTTAATTAGATTTAATTCTATTTATTCCTAAATTGTATTATTCTATTTTGACAATAAATAAAAAATCTCATGACTAATTGATTAAATTCTTATTTAATTAATTAATGTTAGTTGTCAATATTTAATAATATAGTTTTGAATAAAAGTTTGATTTAATAATTGATTAACCCATAAATCAGTTGTTTTAAATTTAAAATCAGTTAAGTTGAAGATAAATCACTTTACATTTAAATTAAATTCATATTTATCTATGCACATTTGGAGCAGTTAAACTTTAAATCAGAAAATCAATTCAAGTTGTTATCTTTTGGAAACTCAACATTTATTTTGAGTTGAAAATTGATCTAAACTTTTGATTCGAGTTAAAAAAGTTGTTTTTGCATGATTTTGTGAACTAATTTGTTTCTAATTTCTTGTTAACTAAAAAATCAACCTGAGTTTATCAAGAGTGATTTATGGCTTTTCTCAATGCATCCTCAAGCCTCAAATTTCTATAAAATCAAGGCTCAGCTCTTCACAACTAACCACCCTCGAATTTGCACAATTACTCTAGCGAATTTGCAATTGAAGGATTAAGCATTTGCGATAGGTGATTTGTGAGATCTTTCATTGTTGGTCATAGCTTTGCATAGTTTTCATATCATAGCATTCATTCATATCATTCTTACAATAATCTACATATCATTTCAATTCATTCTAGATTAGTTTCATATCAAGTTTTTCATTCTTATTGCATACAAAATCCAAAAAAATAGAATAATCTGCATTCATACAGTTTTTCATTCTTTTGCATTCAAATCCTTCATTTAGGTGTTGCATTGTCACTGATCTTGATTTCAATCTAAGAACACCATACTCGCACCTACTAGAAGGCAGTGAATCACCTAGTTAGCTTAGTCTCAAGGATACTCAATCCCTAAAGCATTCAAAATCAAGTTTCCTTGCACAAACAATATTGTTGAATATGAAGCCCTTCTTAATGGCATGAAGATAGTAATTGAATGGAGAGTAACAGAACTACACATTCATGGAGACTCACAACTTGTAATGCACCAAGTTAATGATGTGTATCAAATGAAAGATGGAAAGCTAATCCCATACAAAAGAATGGTAGATGATCTAAAGAAATATTTCATATATATCACCTTTGGATAAATACCTAGAATAGAGAATAAAGTTGTTGATGCTATGGAAATGCTATCTACTTTACTACAACAACCCGAACATGAGCTACGCTACGAGTTCTTGGTGGAAGCACTATCTTATCCTGCATATGATTCCCCTGAAACCTGCTGTAATCACCTAAAAATGGTCACCTAGACTATTAGCCCCTTTTGCTAAAATCATCAATTGCTTATTCCTGATCAAATCCTAGTTCTATCATTTATTCAATTATTTTCTATGGGCTAACCATCTTATCCTAAAGTATTTATTTAATTAAAAGGAGTTTCCTCCTCTTTTAATTAAATAAAAAGCCCCCCACTTTTTCTCTTATCCTAAGTTGCACAAATAAAACATTATTCTTATTTTATAAAAAGGAAAAAAACACTTCTTGTCTCATATGGGCACAAAAGTCAACTCTTATTTTCTCATTGGAGGATACTTGTGCACTTGGATTGCTCCTCTTTCAAGCTCCACCATTGATTAAATCTTTCGCCTCTTAATCTCCATGGTCCATTCCTTTTCAATTCCTTTAAAAAGAGAGCTCTCTTCCTCATTTTCATTTCAAACTTTTTATGCTAACTTTATGCTGCAGGATTTCTTGGAGACTTTAGAGCTTTTGAAGACTTTTGAGCCTTTTGGAGATCTTTCTACATTTAGCTTTCATTATTGCATTCTTAGCTTAGCTTCATGTTTATGCTTTCTTAGATTAGTTTCTTTTCAAGCTCTAGCTTAGATCTCACATAGTCTAAATAGGAAGGATTTGTAACACTTGTTCTTTCCTTTCATAGCTTAGTTGCATTGTTCTTTCATTTCCATAGCTTAGCTTGCATTTCCATTCTTAGCATAGCTTGCATTTCATCTCCATTTGGATTCTTGAAGATATTGACATTCTTACTCTTGTCTCATTGAATCTCCCATTGCATGGTTTACTAGCAAGGTTATTGGCTTAATAGCTCTAGCTGAGAGCACTCTTAAAACCTTTGCACTCCATGCCTAGGGAGCTCTAAATCGATTTCTCAAGGTTTCTAACCCATGGATTCTCTTGGAAGCAATGATTTAAAGAAGTGCACTATTTAGTGTGTACATTTTTGGCACCCACCGTGGGGCAAGACAACTCTGTTTTGTCCTTCTTTTCTCGCATTTCTGTTGCAGGTTTCAACTATTTTTTTTTTTTAATGATTTTCGTACGCTGTCCGTACTTCTGCGCATCATTGTTATGGAATCTCGTGCAAGGTTTCTCACTGTATCACGTGAAGATTTGCTGCTTGTAACACTTCTACGCATGATGAAGTACTTTCTCGCGTGGGCCTGTGTATTTTCTCATGTGAGCCATTGTACTTTCTCGCGCAAGTCGTCGTACATTGTACTGTCTCATGCGAAATTATATGATAGACAAAAACCAAAATTCCAGATTTGTCAGTTTTGTTTGCTATTTTCAGTTTTCCTACTTTTTTGAAAATTTTAGCATTTTCAAAATCCATGCCACTCTGGAAAACTAACACCCATTTTTGAGAATTTTTCACATACGGTATCGAAAATTTAAGTGTGATATATCATTGGAAAGCTCTTTCCGAGCCTAATCCAACCATGTTGGTTTCATTTTCAAATGTTACCATTTGATCAGCTATTTTACTTGCAGATTATCTAATTTTTGATGTGCTAACCATTGTGGAGCTAACAAGTTGTGCTTGTAGGTGCTCTCATTGCTTGAAATATTTTGCCAAAAGAACGCATGTCAAAACTTCAAATGCACAAGGGCTACTAACAATTTTTGTAGGGCTACCCAAAGCATAAAAAACCAATCAAGTGCTTGTTGTTTATTTCATTTTCAAGTGTGACAATTACTAGTTGTTTCATTTCATAGGAACATAATATCTTGTTGTAGGGATTCTTGGGTGGTAGGAGAAGTATACTCTTCACCCTTGTGGTGAACCAGAATATCTTGACCCATCTTTGGATTTTGAAAGCAAGAGGGTAATTGAACATTTGCTTGGTATGTTTGAGAGAAAACTTTGAGATAGGGGAGTATGCTCTTCACCTTTGTGGTGAAACAAAAACCTTGAACCTCATAAGTTGATCCAGTCTTTGTTTAGATCTTTAGAATCCTTTAGCGAGCATGCTCTTGAGCAATCAAGAGGAACGACCCAAGTGGGGACAAGCTAATACTGAGCTATTCCGACCCACTATAAACTCAAGGCTATCAAGGACACAAAACTTTGGTAGACGTAGTGCTTGTCTTCGCTTGATGTGAGTACTTGTGGGATTGTGACCATGAGGAAAGTATTGAGAAAGAATGCTTAAGGTACTCTTGAGGCCACGAGGTTCGTTACTTTCCGTAAGGTAAGGAGTCCCTTTGGGGAGCAAGAGGGGTGCTACGAACGGAATCCCTTACTAAGAACCATAGGTAGAGGCCACCCTATTTTTCCGCTTAGCTTCTTGGTGCAAGGATTGATCCAAGTGGAATAACCCAGATCACCCCAAGATTACTCATCATCTGTGTTCCTTTGGTTGTGTCATTGACACCTCCATGACAAAGCAAACATCTATTGTGGGAAACCACTTTGTGTGAGGTGATGGGACATCAAGTGTGGGCCAAGTTGCTAAGTATTGAGCCTTTGTCCTTCTAGGTAGTAAGTGCTTGAAGTGTTCTCGCTGTGATCTACCCATGCAAACGTTCTCAAAAAAATCAAACATCACGATAATGCTCATAGATTTTCAGTTTTGATATCACAATTTCTTATCTTGGCAAGGTTGCTTTTGCTCTTGCACAAGTGTTTGATCACCTACTATTTGCAAACTTGTCTATTTCCTGATATTACCATGCTTGAAACCAAAAAATTGTACTTGCAACCTACAACATTGACCAAATTGCTTTCAAAACTGAGTTTTTCACATTCATTGCTCAAGAGTCGCACTACTTGCCTAGAAACTATCGCACAAACTTATTTTGTTGTCTCACAGTTGTCAGTAATCTTAAGCTGATTCTTGCCATTCCCAGTCTTCCTTAGTCAGTCTAGGTTGGATCTTGCTGGATACAATTGTCTGAAGGACATTTTTGGATTAGCTATGTGTTGTCTTTGATGTCACACAAATGTCATATCAATTATCGCTCTCAATATCTACTGAGTTCAGTTGGTCAGCTAAGCGGTTCTCAGTATCTACCAAGTACAGTCGGTCAGCTAAGCGGTTCTCAGTATCTACCGAGCTCAGTCGGTCAGCTAGGCAGTTTTTAGTGTCTACCGAGTTCTCTCGGGTGTCTAAAGGAAACATGACAGGGTAATAGTGTTAACCGAGCCTCCTCAATTATCGAAGGAAAATTAGTGGTTACCGAGCTCTCTCGGTCTCCAAAGGATGTTGAAGAATTTGCTATGGTTACCGAGTTCTCTCGGTCACTGAAGGAAATCTTTTCAGGATTAATGTTTACCGAGCAAGGTCAGCCCTTTCAAAGAATTTTATTATTACAGTTTGTTTATCCCAGCTGACTGTTATAATAATTATTAGTGCCGACTTGACAATCTAAATGATTATGAAATGGCATATATATATAGAAGGTCAAGTGGTGAATAAAAGATATACAACATGCAGAAATCATTTTGAAGAAAGGTGTGTGCAAATTTTGAAGGATGGTCAGATATCCTTGAGGAGCAGCAAAGATTTAATTGATCAGTAAGGATCTAGTGAAACAGAACAGAGATCTATATTCAGCAATTCAGTTGCAGGTCATTTCATTGTTACTCTCTAGCAATTGTAGCAGTGATATCAAAATCTCTTAACCGAGTTGGTTTAACAACCATTTTGTAAATCCTCTAACAAGGTAACAGTTCTATTGAATTGTTTCAAGACCTCTTACAAGGCCACTCCTAGCAGGGTGATTAAATCCTCTAACAAGGTCACACCTAACAGTGTGTTTTGTAACCTTTTACCGGGTTGGCTTCTAATCGGGCATCACTTTAGAAGAGTGAAAAACAGTAACTAGTTACATTGGTGGTTTTTCCCATATTGGGTTTCCACGATAAATCTGGTGTCTCTTATGTTCATATTATTTTCTTTATTTAAGTAAGTTAATCAATGATGAATGCTTAAGAACAATTTAATTATTACACACTTCAAGGATCAAGTTTTCAATATTTCTCTGTATATTTACTAAGTGGCACAGTAAATAATTTGTTAAGATATTTAAGGGATCAGTGGTAATATTTTTGTGGTTAACTGATTCACCCCCCCCTCTCAGTTATGCATCTATATTTCCAACAATTGGTATCAGAGCTTTTGGTGCTTGCAGGAAGGGTTTCAAGGACCTAAGCTAAAGATCAGGATGTCTTACAAAAGAGAAATTCCAAGGCTTAACAGAAATAACTTTTTAGCATGGCAAGGTCTCATGAGACTACATCTGGCTTCCATTGGTGATTCAGGATGCAAATATATTGATCAAGAATATACAATTCCTACTGGCACATTAACTATTGAAGACATTGTAGAGAAGAAGAACCATAACACTATGATGATAGACATTGCAATCAGCTCTTAGCTATGAAGAATTTGATGAAATCAAAGACTGCACAACTGCTCATGAAATGTGGAACAAGATGAAGAAAATCTATGGCAGTGATGACAATGTGAAGAGAGCCAAAGCAGAGAGCCTAAGAGGACAGTTTGATCAAATGAAAATGAGAGAAGAAGAAAACATTGCAAAATATGTTGAAAGGATCAAGACAAGTGTTAGTGCAATCAGAGCTTTTGGAGGAAAAATTGATGATGAAACGGTTATAAGTAAGGTTCTTAGAACATTACTCCCTATTTATGCAATAAGAGTTTCTGCTATTCAAGAAAGAAGATGTGAAGAAAATCACAATATAACTTTGGATGCCTTAGTTGGAAGATTGACAGCCTTTGAACTGGATAACTATGACAACTATGTTCCAACTTCTAAAAATATTGAATCAGCTTTTGAGGCCAAAATTTCACTCAAGAAAGGGAAGAAAATCCAATCAGAAAGTGAAGAAGAATCGGAAGAAAGTTCTGATAGTGATCTTGAAGTTATTGAAGCATTACTTGCAAAGAAGTATTCAAGAGGTAGAGGAAAATACAAAGGTAAAACTCCCTTAATTTGTTTTCCATGTGAAGAAATTGGTCATATTGCAACTAGGTGTCCAAACAAGCAAAGCAAAGATGAGAAGAAAAATTACAAGTACAATGCCAAGAAAAATTTCAAATCATTCAAGCATAAAGGTAAGAAAACATGTTTTTAAGCTAAAGATTCGGATGATAGTGAAGAAGAAATTGTTTTCATTGCTATAAAAGATGAATCTGATAATGATGAAGATGAGATGGCACTTATCTCTCATACAAGCAAGAATGATACATGGATTATAGACAGTGGATGTTCACATCATATGACTGGTGACAGGACCAAGTTTGAACACTTTGAAAACTTTGATGGTGGTAATGTAAGGTTTGGAAACAATGAACCCTATTGTATAAAAGGAAAGGGATGAATTTCATTAACCAAAGAACTTATATGTGATAATGCATATTGGGTTGAAGGACTAAAGCATAATCTTCTAAGTGTAGCACAGCTAATCAACATTGGATTCAAGGTTGAATTCATGAATGGCAAAGCAAGACTGCTGGATGACAAAGGAAAACTGATAGGATCAGGCAAACAAACCAAAGGTAACCTGTTTTATCTTGATCTTGGGTGATTACTCATATTTTATTGCTCAAATTGAAGAAAGTTGGTTATGGCACAAAAGGTTATGTCATGTAAATTTTGACAACATGATGAAAATAAGCAAATTCAAGAAAGTAAGAGGTATTCCTACTTTGAAGAAACCTGATGTTGGTCTATGCAAGAATTATCAAATTGGTAAAATGGGAAAGTCTAGTTTCAAAAGTAAAAACTATCAGTTTGAAGATATTTTGGAAATTGTGCATATTGATTTATGTGGACCTATTGGAATTGAGAGCTATACCAGAGAAAAATTCTTTATTCTCTTTGTTGATGATTATTCTAGAATGATGACTATTATGTATTTAAGAGAAAAGTCTGAAGCATTTGAGAAGTTCAAATGGCATTTAGCAAGAGTAGAAAAGGAAACAGGAAAAAGAATAAAATGCTTGAGATCAGACTGAGGTGGTGAATTCATCTCCCATGAATTCAATAATTTTTGCATTGAAAGAGGAATCAAAAGACAGGTATCAGCCTCGAGAACTTCCTGAGCAGAATGGAATAGCCGAAAGAAGGAACAGATCTATCATGAACTGTGCAAGGACTCTAATGATTGAAAAGAACATTGCTATGAAATACTGGAAGGAAGCTATCAGCACTGTAGTTCATACCTTGAACTGAGTACAACTAAGAAAAGACACATTCAAGACTCCATATGAGCTATGGTATGGCTACAAACCATATGTAAGTTACCTAAAAGTATTTGGTAGTAAATGTTACATCTTAAAAGAATCTAGAAAAGGAAAATTTGATGTAAAAAGTGATGAAAGAATATTTTTGGGATATTCTTGCAAAAGTAAGGCATATAGATGTCTAAATTTGTCTACTCACAAAATCATAGAAAGTGCACATGTGAGAATTGATGAGTTTGTAGAAAAGATTGAAGAAGAAAGCAAAAAGGAACCAAAGGACTACAGAAAATTTGTTTACATCGAACCTGATACATTGCCAGACACATGTAAGGAGACTACATCTACCGAGCCCAGTAGAGTAACCGAGTCATAAGAAGAAGTTCAGACCAAGTCACAAAGTACCGAGTCTTAGTTTGAAGCTACCGAGCAAGTATTTACCGAGCCTGAGCAATCTGAACCTAAAGATGAAGAAGATGACAATGTAACTCATTTCAGGAAGCAAGGAACCTATATTAGCCAAGTACGTCAGAAAGCATCATAAACCAGATCAGATTATTGGAAACAAATCATATGGTACTATGACAAGAAGTAAACTAAAAGGTACATGTTTATTTGCTGATTTTGAACCTAAAAAATGTCAAAGATGCATTAGAAAATGAAAGTTGGATTGAGGCTATGAATGAAGAAATAGAGAAAATAGAGAAAAATAAGACATGGACTCTTGTACCTAGCCTAAAGATAAAAATATAATTGGAACAAAATGGGTATTCAGAAATAAGTTGAATGAAGATGGTCAAGTATCAAGAAACAAAGCAAGATTGGTATGTAAAGGATATTCTCAAGAAGAAGGAATAGATTATGGAGAGACTTTTGCTTTTGTTGCAAGATTAGAAGGTGTGAGGACTTTACTTGCATATGCAGCACATAAAAGATTTAAGGTATATCAGATGGATATCAAATCTGCTTTTCTCAATGGTATTCTTGAGAAGAAGTCTACATTGAGCAACCTGAAGGTTTTATTGATCCAGACAAAAGGGATATGGTCTACAAATTACACAAAGCATTGTATGGTCTGAAACAAGCTCCTAGAGCATGGTATGAAAGATTACATAACTATCTTACTCAGATTGATTTCAAAAGGGCTAATGATAAAAGCAATTTATACATCAAAGAAGGATCAGATAACAAAATTGTTTTGGCAAAAATATTTGTGGATGATACTGTGTTTACAGGAAATGATGATCAGTGCAAAGAATTTTTAGAGCTTATGAACAAAGAATTTGAAATGTCTATGTTTGGTCAGAAAAAATTCTTTGTTGGACTTTAGATTCAGCAGAACAAAAATGGTATCTACATTACTTAGTCTAAATATATCAGGGAAATACTTAAGAAATTTGGTATGGAAGATTCAAAACCAGTTGGTACACCCATGTGTACTGGACTGAAGCTTACCAAAGACGATGATTCAAAAGAAGTAGATCAGACCTTATACAGATCAATGATTGGAAAATTACAGTATGTAGTACACACAAGGCCTGATATTGCCTTAGCAGTTGGAATAGTGGCAAGATTCTCGGCTAAACCCAGAGAAAATCACATGATGGCAATCAAAAGAATCTTAAGGTATTTAAGGGAAACTGAAGATTATGGCTTATGGTATAAAATTTGGAAGGCAATCTAGATTTATAAGTGTTTACTAATGCTGATTGGGCAAGAAAACATTGATGATAGAAAGAGTACAAGTGGTGGAGCATTCTTTCTTGGCAAGAGGTTAGTATCTTGGACTAGTAAAAAGCAAAACTGCACATCCCAATCCACAGCAGAAGTAGAATATGTTGCTTGCAGCAGTAAACTGCTCTAATATTATATGGTTTAAATAGCTTTTGGAAGGCATGAAGGTTGAGATCAAAGAACCAGTTGTTATGTTTTGTGATAATACAAGTGCAATAAATATTTCAAAGAATCCAGTAATGCATTCCAAAACCAAGCACATTGCAATTAAATATCACTTTGTTAGAGAATTGGTGTAGGACAAGGAAATCAGATTGGAATATATTCATACAAAAGAACAAATTGCAGATATCTTCACCAAGCCACTACCTAAGGATGCATTCTTGTATCTAAGAGGCAAGTTAGGGGTCACTCCCCTATCCAAGGTTCACTAAATAAAGTTTTAGTGATGCATCAACCAGAACATGTTGAAGATCAATCAGTTGATGCAGCATAGTCAGGGAATCATTGCATATGAATCAGTACATAAGGTACATTGATATTTACCGAAACTGTGTAAGTTGTCTTTGGTATGTGTTGTCAAAGAGGGAGAGTTTGCTGTCATTTCAAGAAATTTCTAAGAAGAATAATTTGAGAAGTAAAGAGGGAGAGTTCTCAGTCAGAGAAAGAAGTTTGAAGATGATGGGAATCAGAATGAAGCTAAGGATATGTTTCTTACTCTTGGTTTCTCTGTGAAATTTCATTGTGCTATGACATGTTGTGTTGCCATCAATGCCAAAGAGGGAGATTGTTGGATACAATTGTCTGAAGGACATTGTTGGATTAGCTATGTGTTGTCTTTGATGTCACACAAATGTCATATCAATTATCGCTCTCAGTATCTACCGAGTTCAGTCGGTCAGCTAAGCAGTTTTCAATATCTACTGAGTTCAGTCGGTCAGCTAAGCGGTTCTCAGTATCTACCGAGCTCAGTCGGTCAGCTAGGCAATTTTTAGTGTCTACTGAGTTCTCTTGGGTGTCTAAAGGAAACATGACAGGGTAACATTGTTAACCGAGCCTCCTCGGTTATTGAAGGAAAATTAGTGGTTACCGAGCTCTCTCGGTCTCCAAAGGATGTTGCAGAATTCGCTGTGGTTACCGAGTTCTCTCGGTCACTGAAGGAAATCTTTTTAGGATTAATGTTTACCAAGAAAAGGTCGGCCCTTTCAAAGAATTTTGTTATTACAGTTTGTTTATCCCAGCTGACTGTTATAATAATTATTAGTGCCGACTTGACAATCTAAATGATTATGAAATGGCATATATATATAGAAGGTCAAGTGGTGAATAAAAGATATATAGCATGCATAAATCATTTTGAAGAAAGGTGTGTGTGAATTTTGAAGGATGGTCAGATATCCTTGAGGAGCAGCAAAGATTTAATTGATCAGTAAGGATATAGTGAAAGAGAACAAAGATCTATATTCAGCAATTCAGTTGCAAGTCATTTCATTGTTACTCTCTAGCAATTGTAGCAATGATATCAAAATCTCTTAACCGAGTTGGTTTAACAACCATTTTGTAAATCCTCTAACAAGGTAACAGATCTATTGAATTGTTTCAAGAACTCTTACAAGGCCACTCCTAGCAGGGGTGATTAAATCCTCTAACAAGGTCACACCTAACAGTGTGTTTTGTAACCTTTTACCGAGTTGGCTTCTAACCGGGCATCACTTCAAAAGAGTGAAAAATAGTAACTAGTTACATTGGTGGTTTTTCCCATATTGGGTTTCTACGGTAAATTTGGTGTCTCTTGTGTTCATATTATTTTCTTTATTTATGTAAGTTAATCAGTGATGAATGCTTAAGAACAATTTAATTATTACACACTTCAAGGATCAAGTTTTCAACATTTCTCTGTATATTTACTAAGTGGCACAGTAAATAATTTGTTAAGATATTTAAGGGATCAGTGGTAATATTTTTGTGGTTAACTGATTCACCCCCCCCTCTCAGTTACTGCATCTATATTTCCAACAGGATCTTAGGTGCCATGACATGTTGCTCAACATCCAAATGAACTCAAATGGTATCAAATTGCACAAAATGACTCTTGGTCTTCTTTCTTCCACTTCTTCCATGTCTTCCTAGTCTTCCATTTTCATCCTTTCTCTTCTTTCTTCATGATTCTTCCTAATTCTTCATGTCTTCTTGATTCTTTTTCCTCTTATTATCTAGTCTACCTTCTTCTATTTCATCTCTTCTATTCATTTCTTCCATGCTTGATTCCTCCTCTTTTGGAACCATGAATTTCAATTATCTTGTTATGGAACCTCTCTTGAGGATGGATGATCTTGAACTCATTGCTCAATTTGAAGAGTATCTTTATTCCTCCAAAAATTGCATGGATGATAAACTTATGGCAAAAGTAAAAGAAAAATCGATTGAATCAGATGCCTTTGCTAGAATCCTATGCATGATCCTAGCACACCATCCTACTTCCAAACATTCTTCATCTTCTAATTCTTCTCATCCTTCCTCATCCTCCAAATCTTATCATGACTCTTCTAAGTCTTATTCGTATTCCTCATTATCCAAGTCTTCTTCGTCCACTAGGTCTTCATTTTCCTCTTCTTCAAGATCTCATTCTCCTTCTACTTCTCCCAAGAGTCTTACTCCTTATCTCAAGGCATACCATGACAAGCAATATGATAACCCTTGTGATACCAATGACACCTCTATTCCTATGATTCCTCCTAGTCGTAGGCTCGTGCTTACTGGAAATGGGTCGCCACATTGGATAGATTGTGATGGTGATCCATATGATTTAGATTTTGAAAGGGAGTTTGATGATTTCTGTAAAAAATACCTAGATGATGCATCCACTTTTGTTGAGGATATAAAATGTATCACGCTAATATGAAACATCACTACTATGAGAATGCTTCCTCTAAAAACTCTAATGTTGAAGATAAAGATTACACTCTCAAGCAAGATCATGTTAATGTTGAACCTTTGTCTTGTGATGGTCCCCTTCCATCCCCTACTTCCTCCAATAATCATACACTTCCTAAAGCTTCTGAGTCTTTCAAATCTTTCACAAATCTTTAATCCGACAAAGATCCTAATGCTTTTCATGCAGTTCCCTACAGTTATCCTCAAAGGCTATCTCTTAAAGAAACTCAAGCTAACCTTCACTTGGCTACAAATACTTCCAAAGATGCTAAACCTAAAGAGCCTAAGCCTTTATGCGCTATAATGCCTACTTCAGCTAGTCCTTCACCATCTATTCCAAAATCTTCCATGCAATTCCAAC